>APFE031361226.1:37500-87904 GCA_000404065.3 Pinus taeda | reverse complement strand
TACAAGATGATGTACACATTGAAAGTTAGTAATCAATTGGGGACTATTTTCATTTACCCACTCCAATAACACCTCAAAAGTTGCCCCTCCACCCTTTGAGATCAGACATTAGTTGAGTTAACTTCAAATTTCCATGTAAGTAAGGAAGCAAGAAATACCAAAAGAGAGTAGTTTAATGACTGAACGCTTTTGACTCCCCTACGATGGTGATTTGGAGTCCTATGACAACCACAAATTTCTCCCCTACTACAATCATATATTGCATCTCTGACCCCTTTTCAATGACTCCACTAAATCATCTCCTACTCTTACACTTTGTTACATCATCCCTTGCTTTGTTCAGTTGGTTCCCACTTCACATCATATGGAGTACCAAAAACATTAATGCCTTCACCTTTTGTATCAGATATCCTTCCTTATTGTCAAATTAAATTTGAGATCAAACATTCCCACATTTCACACCACTACACCTTCTCCTCAATTGTTTCGAAATATCAGTCTAGTTTTGGAGCATCAACATACCTAGGAGCTTCTCCGTGACACCATCTATTGACTTGGCAGTCAATTCTTTGTTCCATTGTTGACATCATGTCTAATTAGAGGTTGTTAGTGGTGAGTTCTTAGCTAATTATATATAGACATAATAATATTTAACATATATTTGGTGGTTCCCCACTCATGTTAATTAAATTCTTCCCATGACATATTTCATTCAATTTAATACATGCTTCATGATATGAAAACAATAGATGAATAATCTAAGGCCTCCCTCCATGAAGAAGACAAATCCCATGAATTCACATTCGATGAAAGCATTATTCCTTTTTCTATACACAACTTGTGTTGAAAATTGTCACCATAAAGAGCCTACCAATTAGTGTTTTGGTTGCTATGAAAATATGTAATCTCAAAATCTATTTAAAATGTTTTAATTAATTTCAATCTCTTTAGTAATTAGGCACAATCTTAAATGTTTAGCCTTAATTTTCAAGTTATGAACTTCGGATCTTCGAGTGTAAAGCAATGTAATTGGGAATTACTATGAATCTTCTCCTAACCCAACTTCACAACTTCTAAAATTCCACGACGTATTTCTCTTCTATGAATTTTGTTTGTCAAATAACCAAGTCTATCTATGTAAATTGGTATGTCCATTATTTTTTCATTTAGATCCTTTTATGTGTGCCTCTCCTAAATTTCCGTCAACTATGCCATCACATCAGATGTTAGTTGTTACAACTTTAGATGCTTAATGAAACTTTACATATTTTCACTTTATGAGGGGAGAAATAATCCCCAAAAAATTGATCAATGTTTAGTATTTCTACTTGCAAGAATCCTTGATCCACACTAAATGAAAATTTTAATGTGTTTTTTTGCAAACCATCCATATATATTATGGAAGGAATTTAGAAGGTCCAATTCAAATTATTTTTGTTTCCATGCTTCTCCCTTCCCTCTTTTTCTAATGCATTATACCTAAATGAACCTACCATAACAATTATATCATAAACGATGTATAAATGATGGGTTCTTATCAAATTCATAAGTAATACAAAACATGGGATGTTTATCATGTCTATTGAAGGATAAATAAAATTCATGGAAGAGTTTTAAAGGTGGGGTTACAATTACCTTTAGGGAAATATAAGAATCCATCCTGATGTGTAAAATCTAAAAATAACCTAATGCTTTTCCAACCAATCAATAAATAGAGTGAAACAAGCATGTCAATGTTCTTGCAACAATACAAATATGTAAGTAAGACACCATTTACCAAAATTTAGAATACCCTTGCCAATATTTTGAGTCTTGAATAATTTTCTTCAAAGTGTCCTAATTGAGATCCTAAGTCATGTAAACTCATATGTTGTTAATCTATATATAATAAATGTTGCAATTAGCTAAAAATAAAAAATGTCTTACTCACCTGATATTGATCCGTAGCTATCCATAAAAATAATATTCTCGTTATACAAGCATATATTTATTTTTTATTCCTAAATGAAAACTTCCAATCTATAAAAGATGAATGTGATTGGCTCCCAACAAAACAATTTATGACACAAAAATAATAGTTACGCCTTGGTGCTAAAGTGGTAGTCACTACTCTTTGAAGGCTCTCGAATATTCAAATGTCCACCTCAAGTAGCCTATTAATAAACCTAAAAATAATTATATCTTCTTAGTGTGTTGGATAATAATATGTTCTCCCATATCCTACGCACCTACAACACGTTCCGCAAACCTTGCACGAGGTACATCCTATTATTTTCCCAACACACTTTTCCATTTTTTTAGAATTTTTTCATTGATGTACATGTGATCAATCCCCTAAAACAAAAGTATGAACCTACTTATTCACCTCAATCTAGTTGCATCATAGTTTTTTTTTTCACCTTCTTGTTTTTCATCATTGTTCACAACATTTTAGCATCCTCCCAACTACCAAGTAATGCATAGATGTTAGCAAGCAACGCATACCACGCATCATTATTAGGGTGCAACACAAAAAGGTATTCTGATACTAATTCCCCTATTTCTATATTGGAATGGATCCTACAAGCACTGAGTCATGAGCCTCACGCAAGTCTCAAGTTTTATTAGCATTTTGTTGATAATTTTTTTCCTCACCAAGGAGCCCAAAACATCTAAGCAGGTCAACCATCCAACAAAAGTGATCCATTATACATGCAATATGATAATAATGAGACATGCATTCGAAGTGTTTGAAGCCATCATCTACTAGATCGGTATGAACATGCCAAGAAAACACTAAGGAATGTGACATGGTCTAGCTTTCTTCCATATTTTGACATGCAGAACATATCCTATAATAATTGCAGTCTAGGAGATCACGTCTCGTAAATGTAACTTGTGAAAATCTCTTCATGCATCCCTTATGCTCCCATGTTTTGCATACATGTCTATGAGGACATTTTCCATTAAAACATTAAACTGAAATCCTAATTGAATAATGTTCTAATGCACATATTTTACATCTTCAGATATGAGAAGTTGGCAAAAAAATCTCTTCACAATTTTCAACCCAAGTTGGCCAAGTTCTTTATTATGTCAGTTCGATATTATTGATTGAGTTTAAACAACTTGTTCCCTAGTAGACCTAAAACTAATATCATTATCTTTAACATATATTATCCACTTGAGTTGTATAATTTAATTGATCAAATATCAAAACTATGTAAATCCAAAAGGGAAATTACCTAAAACTGAAAATTAGCTCCATAAGGCTACCTATTTAAGGATTTGTAAGCATGATTGATGTAAATAACAGAAAATAATAACAACATCCATAAAAAAATATAAATATTTATACATCCATTTCTTATCTTTTGAATTTCATCACAGCAGAAATATTTATTTCATAATCTTATCTCTTTATTGTCATAACATTAGTAGCCTGCATTTGACCAATTACAATAACACATATACATGTAGACTAAATTGTGACACTACCAGGCCTCTAAGGAGGGTTTGAGGCATGGTTACCTCACTCTTCAAATGTTTCTTGGATTAATAGGACCACACACATGTATTTACTTGTTTATTTGACATTAGGCAATAGAGAGTACTATTAAACAATGTAATCCACTATGGGATTTTTCTGGGTTTTTTTGTCCTTTATTATTTCTAAGAGAGTATGAATGGATTAATGTTTTTCTAATGTGTTTCCACATTATTTATATGTCATTTATACAAAATGTGAAAGCAAGGAAAATTTTATATTATCATGGGCCTTCCTATGTAAGGTCTGAAACAAAAGATCATATTTTGTAGTAAGGATTTAGTTTGGTCTAATGTACATGGAACTAACATGGATATTGATCGGATTGAAGACATATCCTTACATAGTGTTCTTAAATTGAATATAGGAGAGGAAATGAACCTAGAAGCTCCATGTTCTTTCACCCAATGACAAAACAAATGCTCAAGCTCAAGGGCTAATGATTTCTTATGATATGAGGTGTAACTATTTTATAGATGCATTGTTTCGATGTTGGTATTAATAGTGCTTTATCATCTGTCGTACATATTGACCTTCCAAAATATATTATTTATTTATTCTTTTTCATATGGTATTAGGAACATAAGAGGAACAAATGAAATGAAATGAAGATCCTCATTTGTGAAAAAGAGGGGTTGCAACCCCATTTCATTGTTAAAGTTATGGTCCAAAGCCTCGAGATAAAAATATTAACATATAACATATTTAAACATGAAGATACCAAGGATTTCACTACCATGGCTAGCATGACACAATGGGTGATATCAAGTCCTTTCATAAGCGAAGGTTATAAAGGGAAATGGTTTTCTATGTACAAAGTTATTTTTTCTTGGACATGTTGATTGGCTCGGTCTCTAAAATGAACATTAAAATATGTTGACATGGTTTTATTTATTAAAATTATACCAAACAATGGATTCTTTTGAATTTTTCCTTAGTCAAAGAAGAAAATTTGAATTCACTCTCCTAGAAATTCGAGTTAGCTATCAGTTAACATGTGTGATGTGGCCTATCACTATTTTATTGTTAGTTAATTCGAGTTATATGGCTTTCAGTGAATTGTGGACCAGTTGATGACTATAATTAGCTAAGTGGTCGATTTATATTTAATTTATATTAGTTATGAGTTTAGATGGGTAGTTTACTTTCTGCTACTTCAAATTACTCTCATTTAACTAGTTGCATCTACTAAAGGTAGCCCTAGTAGGTCATGCCAATTGAATTTCCTATTGAGATTGGATGAATGCACAACTGTAATTCATTACTATTACACAAGTTTTTTTTTACAAGCATGATAACTAAGCAGGCGTATTTATCTTGGAAATTATGCAAGGAAATAAGAGAAATTCCTAATTTTTAGTGGTTTAATTGCACAAGGAAATATGAGCTTCCTTACAGTTTTATTTGGCTATGTAATGGGAAGTTCTTGTGAGGAGTTCAATAGTATTGGAGGGGCTTTAGGCCTTAATAAAATTCTTTCTAATACATGAGATTTGTTATAGGATAACACAAGCAAGAGGGGTATTTCCTAGTTTGGTTCCGTAGATAAATTTCTATGTGTGATTGTCTTTCTATTCATTTTTTATTTTTTCATAATTTCGGTAGGGAAATCCTATGTCTTTTGCAAGTCAGTTTGATCTAATTAACAATTTTAAGGTTTAAAGGATTTTCTACCTAGTAACAAAGCTAAAAACAATTTATATACCTTATTCCTTGATCATATTTAAAGAGTGTTGAAGACGATATTAGTTGGTGTAGGAATTCTACAAGTGCGAGAGTCATGCCAGTTTCTGGTTTAATGACAAAGAGATCCCTAGAAAGAGATTAAATGTTTTGTTCATGGAAGTACAATATCGAGGTTGTGTTAGATGATAATGTAGTTTTAGAATACATCAATATTGATATTCCTAAACCTCCTGCATTAGATGCACAACAACAAACTCAATAGAGGAAGGATATTGCCAAAGGTTGGAGAACGATCCTAGAAGGAGTGAGAGGCCATATTGTTCCAAATTTCCATGGGAAGGAGACAAAATTTTAGATTTGGAAGGACCTTACTAATCTTTTAAAAAGTAGTAGCGATGCTAGAAAATTAGCTTTGAAAGACAAATTGATGAACTTTCAAATGGGAAATAATGATACCATTGTTTCATATCTATGTAGGTTTTCTCAAGTGAGGTATGAACTTGTTGGTGTTGGAGAGAAAATTATACCATAATATCTTGTGATCCTTTATCTTCTTGGGCTTCCAAGCTCTTGGAAAATTTTCCAGGATGTTGTGGATGGCAGAGATAAGCTCCGTAATTGGGAGAAACTGTTGTCAAATCTCGTGAATGAAGAGATAAGGAGGAGTATAAGAGATGGAGTCTCAGCTAGAACTAATGAGAAGGATAAATTTTATTTAGAAAGTAATGGGAAGAATTATAAGGGAAAGAAGGCCCAAGGCAAGCTAGAATCTAGTTAGAATGGAGGCATTAAAAAGAAGGATCTTAGCAAGATCAAATGTTTTCCTTGCCATTAATTTCGCCATTATTCTATAAAATTTCCAAAGAATAAAACCAATAAGAATGTTGAAGCAATAGCAAGAGGAGAAGCACTCTCTTCTTAATTTTAATTGAATTTATCTCTAATAGATTGCATCAAAGCTCAGCCTAAGTAACTTTGTGGTATATTGACTCACCATCTTCATTCCAAATGACACAGAATAAAGAGTTCTTCAGAAACATGGAGGAAAAATACATGAAATTACATATTGAGCTTAGAGATGCTAGAAGATATATGACCGAACAAGTTGGTACAATAAGCTTTAAGAGGGAGCCAGGTTTCCTCTTCCATCACAAGAATGTGATGTATGTCCTAGGATTCAATAAAAACCTTGTCTCAGTAGTAGTCCTTGAAGAAAAAGTGTATGATGTAGTATTAAACAAGGGGAAGGCCTATCTCAAACATTCTTCTTCAAGTGAGATCATGTAGATTGTTGGCACGAGAAAAAAGATCTACAAGTAAAAGGTGGATTCAAGTGAAGCCTTGAGAAAAAAGGAAAAGTTTGTGTAGGTACAAGACTTTAGAGAGCTTTGGCATAGATGCATGGGACATCTCTACATCGTGGAGATTTGAAGACACTCAAGCATATCACCATTGGGCTAGATTAGAGCACCCTTGAGAAAAATGATGTGTGTAGGGGTTGCACTCTTGGAAAATATGCGAAATATTCATTTGAAGTCCAAGATAGCAGAGTTGGAGTTATTCCAGAGAGAGTTCATATTAATTTTTGTGGCCCCTTCTACATAATTTCGCTTGGTAAGCAAAAGTATTATGTGACCTTCATTAAAAACAAATTCTGGTAAGTGTTGAATTTTTTTCTTCCAGAAGAAAGATGAGGTATATTCCAAGCTTATGGAATTAAAGACCTTGGTTGAAAATGAGACAAGGAAGAAAATCTAGTCCCTAACGAGTGATAATGGAGGATATTATATCTCAAATTCCTTTAGATACTTATGTGCCAAGGAGGGAATTAGGAGGGACTTGATTTCACCCCTAAATCCATAATACAATGGGTTTGTAGAGAGGAAGAATGAGAGTATTCTTGGGGCTGCTAGGGCCATGTTACATGATCAAGGGTTTCCCTTATTCCTGTTGGTAGATGCATGTAAAACAATTGTGTACTTGCATAATAGGAGTCCTCATAAAGTTCTTGAGATGATGACACCTTAAGAGGCTTTCACCAGGAGGAAGTCAGATGTCTCCCACATTCACATTTTTTATTTATGGTGCATTATCATGTATTCAAAGATGAAAGGAAGAAGTTGTGGCCTACTGTAGAGAGGGGTTCCTTTGCAGGCTATATTGAGACAACACATATTTATATGGTGTACATTCCCTCTCTCAAAAAAATTGTTTTGAGAAGGGATGTGAAATTTGGTGAGGAGAAACCAATGAGGATTTCCAAAGAGTGAGAGTTTACATATCACCAAATGAGGATATTATAGCTCCCAAGGAGGAGCCTAAGTCAGATTCACAAAGTTAGTCCCTGCCTAAGGGAAAGAGAGCATCCCAAAAGGATGATGTGGAACAACCACATGATGAGGATCATAGAGCAAGTCGAGTGGAGGAAACCACTCACATTGTGACTCCGAGAGAAGGGGGGAGATGATCTAGTTGGTTGAATTATTGGTGCATAAAGATCAAGAAAAGGTCTGACTTCCTAGTTCCTCACATAGGTAGTGTAGATCACCAAATGGATACACATACATGACTCTTGTGATAGAGTTGATATATTTTGATCCATCTTATTTTGAAGAGGTTGCTTCCAAATAGGTATGGTTGGATTCCATGGTGGAGGAGTATGACCTGGACATGAAGAATGATTCTTAGGAGGTTGTGCCTTTACCCAAGGGAAAATATTTTATTGGCTCCACGTAGTTGTATAAAGTGAAACATGTAACATAAGGTAATGTTGAGAAGTAAAAGGGTAGGTTTTTGGCCAAGGGATTCTCGCAAATTTAAGGGATTTGTTATGAGGATACATTTTCCCTAGTGACATGGTACTCATATATCAGGACCATACTTACTTTGGCTACATAGATTGGTGGAAGATCCACCAGATGGATGTCAAGACAACGTTTCTCAATGGAGTCATTGAGAAGGATATCTACAGAGAAAATCTAGAGGGATTCAAGACCTTTAGTAGGGAAATGTATGTGTGTAGGTTGAAGAGAGATCTTTATGGGCTCAAACAGGAAACTTGTGCATCATATATTATTATCTCTGTGGATTGGCCTTCACTAAGAGTGAGGAAGATGCAAATTTATACTACATTATGGTAGATGACAGCCCCCTCATCTTAGTTCCCTATGTGGATGATTTGATTCTGACAGGAGATGAGAGTTTGATATAAGATTTAGAGGATGACCTTGGAATCATGTTCAAGATGAAGAGTATGGGATTGATGCATTATTTCCTTAGATTGGAGGTTTGGAAGGCTGATGGAGACAAATTTGTTGGACAAGGGAAGTACACCTCTGAGATCCTTCATAGATTCCACATTTAGGGTTGAAACCCCATGTATACTCCTCTAGCTACTAACTGGAGGAAGGGGGATTCCTCCACAATAGATGAAGTAAATGGTATAATCTCCTGGCAGTTGATTGGGTCCTTGATGTATTTGGTGAACATAAGATTTGATATTTGTTTTGTTCTGAACCAGTTGAGCTAGTTCATAGTGGATCCTTCCAAGGTCCACTGGAAAACAGAAAAACATGTTTTGAGATGCCTTAGAGGCATAGTAGACTATGGATTTTGGTACATATAGTTTTATGGTGTGAAGGTTCAGGGCTTCACAGATGCATATTCACTAGGGAGTCGCTCATATAGGAAGAGAAATTTAGGAGAAGTCTTAAGTATTGGGTCAGCTACAATTTCTTGGTACAATAGGAAGAAGAGATTAAATGTACTCAGTCTAGCATAGAATGAATATATGGTTGTAGTTTAGGAAACATGCAGGGATATTTGGATGAGGAATATCGTGGTAGGACTCTTCAGTCATGGGATGGTCGTACATTCATATAATGTCATAAGCAGAGTTGCATAAAACACTTTGGAATCCATTATTTCATGATAGGTCTAATCATATAGACATTAGTTTCAACCATCTTAGAGAATGTGTGCAAAGGAGGATTGTTATGCTGCACTACATTCCTACAAAGGAGCAAGATGTAGACATATTGACCAAGACCCTATCAAGGGGCAAGTTCGAGTTCCATAAAAGTAGGATTGGGGTTGTCTAGAATCCATTCCTCACTAAGAGGGTGTGTCAAAATTGTAGCAAGGGATTATTTGGACTTGTTCCTTAGTCAAAGAAGAAAACTTGAATTCAACCTCATAGAAATTCAAGTTAATAGTCAATTAATATGTGTGATATAGCTTATCACTAGTTTATTAAAAATTAATTTGAGTTATATGAATTTCAATGATTTGTGAACCAGTTGATGGATAAAATTAGCTAACTAGTTGAGTTATCTCTAGTGTCTATTAGTTAATTGATATCTATTTCTAGAATAGATATATTTATGAGTTTAGTTGGGTAGTTGACTTTTTTGTAACTCAAGTTATCCTATGTTAACTAGTGTAACTGCTAAAATTAGCCCTAGAAGGTCATGTAATTCGAATTGCCTATTGAGATTGGATGAAGGCACAATTATAATTCAATATTGTACGACAAGTTTAATGTAGAGGCTTGAGAATTGAGCAAGCCTATTCTCTTAGAAGTTGCGCAAGAAAATAGGAAAGAATCCTAAGTTTTAGGGGCTGAATTGTGCAAGGAAATAGGAGCTTCCTTGCATGTTTATTTGGCTAACCGTTAGGAATTTATTGAAAGAATTTGAACAATATTGTAGGGGATTCATGCTTGAGGCATATTATTTTTCATAGATCAAATTTCTTAGTTGATAATACAAGTAAGATGGGTTTTTTCCACTTGGGTTCCTTAGATAAATTTATATGTGTGATTATGTGTCTATTCGTTATTTTCCTTCCACAAAATTTTGGAAGAGAAATATGTTGTATTTTGCTAATAAATTTTCTCTGATTAGCATTTTCAAGGTTTTAAGTTTTTTCTACATCCTTAGCTTGAGATAGTGAATTCTTGGTGTAGGAAAGATGTTGTTAGTATCTATAATTGTCTAATGTAAGGGAACTATCAGTTGTAAAAGAACAATTGAATAAGTGTGAAACTTTGGTATAAAGAACACCGAGATGAGTTTTGCTTCTTTCAAAATCACAATGGTCGGAGAGATCTCTTTTATAGTTGAAATTAAAAAAAAATGGATGTTGGAGACCATTTTAAACCTATCCCATAATAGCTTAATAACCACGGACTCAGTATTCAACATAAATAAATATGGGGTGAGTACATTACCAATGATTTGTTTACTACAATCATTTGATTTGTAATTGTTGAACATTATTAATGACCAAAACATGATTTCATATGATTTTTGAATACGGTAGTATCAATTGTACACACTTGTGGTGTTTGATGAGAAATAGAGTGGGGTTCCAATTTCTTGGGTTTTGGCATCACGTAATACATCACAAAAAATTGCACTATGGTTGGAGCACCTTGTCCATAGATTTCGCCAACTGAACACTTTGATTGGAAAGTCAATGTATTCATGTTTGATGATGCATTGGCTAATCACTAATTTAAGGTAACATCAATATTCATATTCTACATTGAAACTTTTATTCATTATAGAAAACCCACACTTCAAATGAATTTAACATGGAAAGATAATCACAAGGTATAATGTTATCTTGTGTGTTTGCAATTTATGTAGGGAATGGCTAAAAAGGGTGAATTGATTGATCAACAATCCTAAAAAAATAAAATAAAGAAGATAAGTTTAGTGATTTATGTTTAGTTACGAAAGGTTTTTATCCAATGATGAAGTGGTCATTTCAAATAATGGTTTCTTTGGAAAAAATTCTAACGAGGAGAAGTTTTTTGCCAATTTAAATAAGAATTTGGTTTCCAATAATAATATTTATGATTTCACATAATTTTTATTGCACTTCTCTTTTTCGTTTTCATACAGATTAGATATATTCATTAGCTCATTTTTTTTTAACTTAAGGATGTGGTAACATTTTCTCAAGATTTTCCCCATGCAAATCATGAGATAAATAATGTTGTGGAGTTGTATCACAGTTACCTGGAGACAAAATTTCTATATGATAGAAGAAAGAAATATGCTCATAGGATGGATTGGACATTCCATCCGATATAAGAAATAAATATACTCATAGGATGGATTGGTTGTTATATATTCTCCTAAAAAATGTTGAACCATGTTACAAGTTTAAGGAAAATAAAAAAAATAAAACTATTTGAACGACTACAAGAAACATGAGCAATTTTAATTATCAACGAAAAAAGAAAAAATAAATATGCAATATCTTATCACTTGGAATCACACAAAATTTATAACTTGTGATTTTCCATAGTCTATTCTTGGAAACATTTTCCAAAATTCCATAAAGTGTCCATTGGTTGTATTGTGGTTGTATTCCCCCTTAATGGATTGAAAACCATTAATAAATCATAATACCATGTTATTATATTCATACAGTTACCCTCCTGAGATAGCTATAGAGGCACTAGATCTTCATGAACATGCCATAACAATTGTCGTGCTTGGTCACAATGTTTATCTTCATGTTGAAGGACTTCAACTGACTAGAGAGTTATTTGGCTACTTAGAACTCCTTCAAAATAGTCCCCTCTTAGATTGAGCACAAGTGAAGAGTCGATTGGTTTGGTTAAAAAATTATTGGATGATCAATGCCAACAATATCCATATTATGGATTATGACTTCACCTATGGGCTTGGTGCTTCTGAGTCATCTTTGAAGAGGAAGAAGAGTTTCCTTAGCCTTAAAAATAAAAAGGAAGGAAGACAAAAAAATGGCAAAGTAGAAATTGAATTCAATGTACTTTCGAAATAATATGAACCATTTCAGTTTCAACACCTTAATAAGCGAGGTTTCCCTCACTGCAACAATGCGTCATTTTTTGTCTCGGTTGAGTCCAACAACGTATCCTATATGTCCATATGTGAGTTTCAAAGTTAAATGAAACCAATATTTCCATAATGGTATATATAAAAATCAGAATTTATTAATGGAGTAGTGTGTGTATGTTTGTAGAGGTGCAACAACAACCTGTTACGCCTAAAATTCATGGACATAGATAAATGTAAAGTCATTCTAGTTTTCATTCCATTCTAGGTAAATATGATGTCACTTTAAGTTGTAGTGATCCATATTTTCATGTGTATATTACATTACATGCCAATATAGGTCCAATGTGAATTTCATTGATATACTATGAATATGGGAGCTTCTTTTGTAGATATTCCTCCTTTGGAACATGCTTGGGTATTTAAGAACTCTATAGTTGGTGATTTTCCATGTTTGTTGTCATATTTTTGCTTTCAATTTGTTTTTATTAGTGTATTATATGTTTTTAGTGCATTATTTTTATGTTGACTATGTTCATGCTAGGTAATAATAGTACAAGGGCATCGTCTTCTACTATACAAAGATGTCAAAATGAGGGTTTCCACTACAATAACTAAAGCTTCCCAAGAGACTTAGATAGAATCCAAGTGGAACATTTGGATTGGCGATAGAAATGTGTAAGTTAATAAATTGAAATATTATTCAATCAAATGGTCATAAAAGGTTTTATTCAAGGTTAGACAAAAAAACCTTATTTTTCCTATATTCTCATAGTTATGTTCATGCAGAATACAATTGAAGGACAAATGTAATTTCTAATTTTATATGATTATAGACCTTTTGAAATCATAGTATGTTGTAAGGATAATGTTTAAAACAGTACTTTATATTTTTTAATAAGATTTAAAATGTAAAAGATGCGAGTCTCCTAGGCTTGATTATACTTTAATTTGAATGCGTGTGTATTTGGAATAAGTGGTTGTGAAGGGAGAGTATAGTTCAATGATATCTTTTATTTTTCACCTACTTATTCCAATGATCATTTTGATAACTCTGGCATAAGAAGTTCCATGCTAAGGTAAACGATTAATGTGGGTATAATCTCCATCCTATCTTATTACTATAATCATTCCTATCCAAACATTTTGAGTTTTTCCTTACCATTAGTAATCTAGAAGAAATAGAATCAATGCAACCTTCCTCACAATTTAGTGGGTCGAAGTTAAATTCCATTTCTCTCTGATTCGATTTTCTACCATTAAAATATAAAAAAATTAATTTGATTGGAAATATTTGACGTTTAACGTGGAAGTTGCTTAAGAAAGTAATTTTAGATTTGGAACTCTTCTAAATCATTTTTTGAATAATTGGGTAAATTCCCATGTTTCTAAAGTTAGGAGGGGTTTATGGAATATCACTAGTAGGTATGGGCGGAAATCCTAGCCTCATATCACCTCGTGAGTATTTCATATTTTTATGTTCCCCTAATATATGCCCTAAAGAATGAAAGAATTAATCGACAAATGTCTTTTGGTTGTAGTTATCTTGATGTAAGGGTGATTAGATGATTATTTTATCAAATGCAATTTATTTAAGCCACAACCTCTTCCTACCACATAATATTAAATTTGGAACAAGATAAAATTACATTAGAAACTCTTGTTAGGATATGAACTTGTATTTTATCTGGTCTTTTCTACAAAATAGCCCTTAGGTGACAAGCTCTACTTCATGGGACTTCAAATATGAAAATATGTAACGCGCAGTAATGTTTTGCATCCCAAATAGTTTCTTTGCCTCCCTTTCCTCCTTATTGAGAAGAGTTGGTCCATCCTATTATGTTTTCCCTTTGATTCGTCCTTGCCACTAGAGATTGACTACTAGTAGATATAACTCATATTTTTGGTCTCATTTGGGATCTCCTAATGAAGGTGATGCCAATTTAAGTGGGAGTAAAGGAGGGGATGCCATTTGGGAGAAACTTTGGCAATGTTATATCTTACAAGGTTTTCCCAACTTTCATTTCCTTCAATTCCCTAGACAATCAACCTTGCATAAACGATCCCACCTTGATTTCTAATACTAATCAAGCTAAGACCTCCCATATTCTTTATCAAGTAATAAATCTCCCACTAGACTCTAGAAATACCTTTTGCCCGTTATATAGGGGGCCATAAGAAAAATTAATATAAATTGGTTAATAGATTGCAAACCTTCCTTGAAGCGGCACCAACAAGAAGAATAAAATGCATGATATCGTCCTAATATTTTAGAAATTTCATACACTTAATCAATCACTAAACATGTTTCTGGTCATTTTGGCTACAAATTCATTGCACATGTCGGTAATAGAGGCTTGAAAATTAATGGGGAAAGTCTCTGCCCATGACTATTGGTGGCCATAATCCAAAGTTACAAGGCTTATGGAGTATGAGCATTGAAACATATTTTCCTACCTCGAATCTAGGTGGCAGAAGCACCATAGAATTTTTTAAACAAGTGCCATTGATAAGATTTTGGTCTATTTGGAGTAGAAACATGCCCCTGAGAATCCCAAGACTTTCCTTTGCTCAAAAACAGAGATGAATGCATCAACAATTGAATGCATCAACAACTTGCATATACAAAACTAGGGCTAGGGGTCGACCTTGCTTAAAGACTTAAATTGACCAAAGGGCTTAAAGTTGGCCTTGTTGATTATAATTTTGTTTGAAGAATCAAAGAATAAGGTTGGTGTCTTTCTCATAAACTTGGGAACAAACCCATTGGGCCATAATGAAGTGTCATCCTACTTAGTTGTAGGATTTATCAAAATTAATTTTCTTGAATAAAATTATGTCGTCAAGTTTAGGTTATCTAATAATTCAAACTTTATTACATACTATAGGCAATTTAAAGAGTTAAAGTAGTGCACTTTCCTAGGTAGGATGTGTTTTATTCTATATAGTTTCTCTCAGGTAAGTTATGTGCTTTATCCTAGTTATATTTATGTCTAGGGTTATCTACTCTGATTTAGGTGTTGTGCACGAGATGTCTTTATTTTGAAAATTTAAGCCAATATTCCTCTACGAAATAAAGGTAGCATGGAGATAGTTAATCATGTTGTGAGTCAGTGTGTTTAGGAGTTAACCTAATTGTGTTTCTTAGCTTTTAATTAATAATAAAATGATGAAGTGTTAAAATTTTATACTTGTGTATACTTTCTCGTACTTTTTCTATAGGGATGTTTTGTAGTTTAACATACTCAATATATAGGATTGATTGAAGTTTAGACTTTTGTTTCATAATTTCTAGGTTGATTTTCTTGAGATGAGCTAATTCTAGTGTATTTTCTATTTTTATTTAATAAAAGAATGGTGCGCTATTGATAGTCCAAAACTGTATGTACTTGTTGTTTATACTTAATGTATGTTTTGTTTGTATTTTGCAGCATCATATCCCATGCAAATAAAAACAATGGATTTAAAAGACTTACTAGTTGAGATGGAAGGAATGGTACAAGTTTCTATCTCCCTATCATGCCAGCAAAATACATTGTTACAACATTTTGAGGTAGACACTTAGTTCCTTTTCTTGTTTCCAACTCTTCATCATTGTTGTCCACTACTTTCTTTGGAGCATATCCATATAGGTTGGAAGTAGGAGATGGTCACTTGACTGCTAGGAATGTGGTTCACATTTTAGCATATGGGCTTTGATGAAGGTGACTATATAGTCATTCTCATGTTTACTTATAGGATCATGAGTGATGGTGTAAGACAAAACACTCTTTTGTGCATGAAAAAATAATCGTAATGATGTTCTTTTGAATTCATGGTTTCAGGCACCACTATTGATTGTATATGATGTAACATCTATGGACAAGAATAATTATGTAATCCTAAGTATTCTGAGGTTAATCCAAACAGTCAAGGTGATTATCTTCCTCAAATTCTTTTAAATATTGACAAAAAATTGTATTCCTTCCTTGAATTTTTGTGTTTTATTTTTCTGAGATCTATTGGGAGTAGAAGGGAAAAAACTAAGCAAGCAAGGGGACATTTAGGTATACAAGTTTGCAACCTTTTCCACAAAACCCATTGCAATGAATTCTCTATTGCTTCATATTAACAGTTGAAAAAATGGTTCACAAATACTTTTCTTATCCCAACATCAGGAGATATATAATTCCATGCATTTGTTTTTCGTTCTTTTCTTTTCCTTCATGATTTCGAGCTGGAAAAGCTTAAATATCGAATGTAATTGGCACTTATATTCCCATTTTAGCCTTGGAGGTCTATGCTACCCACTTACGAATTCTCAATCCATTCGAAAAGAATTATTGAAATATTAATTCTCATTACCATATCTCTATGCATTTGTATAAAAATATGGGGACTATTTAAATGAGAAAAATAATCAAATGTTCGACCTTAAATGTTATGCATGGAAAATAGGAGTTGTGTCTGATAGAATTCATGGCCAACCTCAAATTATACTTATATTATTATACAAAACATAAATTAAGGATAGAACAAGCAGTTGTGCAATATGCTGCTTCTATTCTAGGATAACATACAAATAATTGGGCCTTGGATTTCCTAAGCTTCTCCTTCCAATGTCCATTCATGTCTCAAACAATACTTAACAAGGATAATAGTTGCTAGATTGAATTGAACTAGAGATGAGTTGCATCATCCCTTTAGATTCCTATTATTACTTCCTCCTGAACATTTCTAATAATTCTCCAAATGAAATATATTTTAAGATAGTTTAGTTATTACTAAAATTAGAAAAATAGTCAAAATTTTTAATGCTTCCCACACTGGTTTTTTTATTGAAATATTTCCCATTTTGGTGAGTTTTAAGGAATGACAATTTAAAATTTTCTAGATTTGGTAAATTTAATGGGAAAGTGGACCTTTCCATATTGAAAAATTTTCCATTTTGGTGAGATTTAAGGCCTGTCAATTTAAAATTTGCTAGATTTGATCAATTTGATGGCAAAATTGACCTTGGCATATTCTAGATTCAACCACAAATCAATATATGCAATGGTTTCGATTATGGTAGGGATTAAAAATTTGGATCATCTGATGCATAGAAGTGACAAACAATTTTTTTTCAAATTTAAAGAAAGAAAGGTTAGTAATGAATTTTATCATACTTATTTTGCATTGCTAGTTTTTTGAACCAAGAGGAAATAACTGAACGGATGATGCATCTCTTATCACTTCACTCTGGAAACCATTATCCTTGTTAATTATTTATTTTGACATGAATGTTTGATGGAAGGGAAAGATGAGTGAAAACGGGGACAAGTATCTATATGTTATCCCAAAACAAAAAGAGAATATTTCACACTTGTTAGTTCTATCTCTATTTTAGGTATATTGTAATTATTCTAACTACAATTTCAAGCTAGCCATGAAATCTAGAACACACACCTCCCATTTCTCCTTGCTAAAATTTAAGGTCCAACATTTGATTATATTTTTTCAACTAGGTAGTCCCCATGTTTTTATACAAAGAGATATGATAATTGGCACTTACCTTTCAACAACTCTTTTTGAATGGATTGAAAATTCCTGAGTGGGTAGCATGCACCTCCCACCTCCCATACCACAATGGCCACATAGGTCCCAGTCACATTTGAGCCTTCAACATTCCCAGCTTAAAATCAAATGTAGGAAAATATCTAAAACAAATGAAAGGACATGTGTATATATTAATGTTGGTAGATGAGAAGCACTTGTGCAGGACTATCAAGTGTTACTACGAAGCAACAAAAAGATCACTATGTTGAGTTGTAAACAAAAGGTTACAAACTTGTATACCCTAAATTTTCTCTTACATTTTTCCCTTATACTCCCAAATGATGTGAAAAAACCCGAAACATAGAAATTTAAGGAAAGAATACAAATGTTTCTAATATTCGAAGGAATTTGAGCAAGAGACTCACATTGAATAAGTGCAGTAACCTCTTTAAGATTAAGTCTTCTTCTTCATAGATTTTATATCACATCCCATCAAAGAAACATCATTACAGTTATTTTTGCATGCACAAAAGAGTATTTCGTCTTATACCATTACTCACGATCCTATAAGTAAACATGGGAATCTCTATCCAATCACATTCATTAGAGACCATATGCTGAAATGTGAACCATATTCCTCCGTAGTCATGTGACCATTTTCTACTTCCAACATATCTGGATCTGCTCCATAGAAAGCATAGGACAACCATGATGAATAGTTGAAAACAAGAAAATGAACTAAATGTCTAATTGAAAATGTTGAAATATTGTACTTGACTAGCATGAATGGGTTATATGAGAATATTTTACAAAATTGTTGGGTTTCATAAAGTGTTGAATATATTTTCCCAATATTTGGCATCAACAGACATAAAAAAAAAAAATAATGGAAGTACCAAGGTCTATCGCATCATTGTAACCCAAATTTTAAATATATGAAATGACTCAAAATTATTTTTCTTTAGTGTTTTCTTGTGATCCAAATTTTCAAAAACTATCTTTATGATAATTTTGCGATGATATTTTTATGTTAAGAACTTTATATATCATTTATGGTTTATTTATATGTTCAACACTGCTTCATAGAATTCCTAGTTTTGAGCCACCAGTGATATATTTATGTATATTGGGAAGAAAATAACTTGAATTGAAAACAGATCAGGCATTATGTACTATAGAATGCAATACTCAAAAGAGAGGTTCGATGTATGAAGTGAGACTAACTGTAGGGTTTGTGGCTTTTACATGAAGCCGAATCATAAAGAAATAAATGTTTTGTTGTTTCACATGTAGCATGCGTACATATAGAATCTGTCAAAAATACTTCTCCACAATCAATTCATGTGCAACATAATCATTTCTCAAATATATAATTGGTTAAAATACTTACACACAAGTAATGGGTGTGTGACATAAACTTTGGTCAGGGAGATGCTTGTTATTTCACAAAAAAAAAATTGTGACCAAGAATTAAATAACATAATCATTGCTCAAATACAAATAAGAAAAAAAGAAATTATTTTAATGTCCACGAGGCTAAATATAGCCTATGAAACAAAATTCTTCTTCATCTTCTTTATGTATTTGACCATTTTTCCTGTGAATCTTCACAATAAATTCTCACTTCTTCTCGACAAACCCCTCGCTAAATAGATTGTCCCAAGAGCTAGCTCCCAACATATCAACATAACTTTGCCTGCTTCCTTTGAAGGCCTCACATTCTAAAATGAAATTCTTTTTCTTTTTCCACTTTTCTGAAAGAACAAAACATCCATACTCTTTCCTTCCACACTTATTTTGGCCTTTTCTAGTTCCTTGTTCCACAACAGAGTTTATGAGAATTAGTACTTAATTGAGCAATAAGAATTTTGCTCTGCAAGAGATATTGGCGTCTATGTATGCTTTTCGTTGATGACTATGAGTGGGATTAAACACTTCAATATAGTATTTTTTATTTCTTCCTAGCTCCTTATACCAGGTACGCTTGTGGAACTTATCCATAACAAAAGCTTTTGTCTTTCTGTTGTTTATGGGACACGTGTTGAAGCAAATATGCCATTTAGTAAAACATTTGTTATTTTGCTGCATCTAAGATTTTTTTGTTGTTGCACAATCTATCAATAAAGGCAACCTTAGGCCACCTACCCTGTTCCATTTGCTAAATTTCTTTTAAATACCTTATGACTTGAACCATAGCAATTGCTTCAGTAGGAGCAACCTCTGTCTCACTTGTCAAGATAGCATGCAGAACTGCACTTTTAACCTTGGATTTGTTTGTAATCAAACACTTTTGAATTTTCTCAATTTGTCTCCACCGCATGTCGGATGTAACACTAGTACATCATTCACAACCATAGAGAATCGCCAGAATCACTAAAAAAGAAAAAAGTGCTTCAGTGGTTTTCCAGTCCCATAACTTTGCCTCTCTACACCTATTTTTAAAAGCATAAAATGGTTTCCAACGGCCCAAAGCTATTTTATTTCTACAACCATCCCAACTTAGATTTTTGTTGAACTCAATTCCGATGTATTTGTAATCTACAACTTCTTCCAAAATGTTGCCTTCAAAGTAGAACTTATGTTGGTTATGTTTTCTCCTTTTCAAAAAAACCACTACTTTCATTTTTTTGATATTGACTTGCATCCCCACACTTCTACAAAATTTTTCAAGGGATAGTAAGTTCTTTTGCAAACAAAGAGTTGATTTAGCAATAAAAATAAGGTCGTGCATACAAAAGAAGCCTTATAAAAAACTTTCCCGAATAGATACCATCACCGTGTTGTGAATTTAACCACTCCTCATGCTTGTCAATATATAAACCAAAAAGGGTAGGAGAGAGTGCGCAACCTTGCTTGACCCCGATATTGCTTCTAAAACATTAAAAAATGCTTGTTGAAGTTCAAATTTTGACTTTCGCCTCTTCATACAACCTATGCAGAATTGCTCTCAAATGTTTAGGAACGCCAAGTTCCTCCATTCTATTGCAAAGCTTATCCCTAGGAACCATGTCAAACGCTTTTCTGAAATCAACAAAGCAACAAAAGACTTCTTCCTTTTTCTCCCAAATTTTTTCAATGATGTGCCTTAAAGCTATACAATGGTAAACTATGGAATGTTTAAGTCTATAACATACTTTCCCCTTAGCACACTTATCTCTTTCTTCTGCCCACCTCCTAATTTTATTCTTTAGCGTGTGTCCAAATAGCTTTGCAAACAAAGGGTTTGTCATGATGGTCTTATAATTGGAGGAATTATTGATGTCACCTCCCTTGAAAAGAGGTATTGCCAAACTAGTTGTCCAGTCCGTGGGGCTCCTCTGTTGTATGATGTTGTTGAAAATTTGTGTAATGTGAGATGTAAGGATCTTTGAGCCCCACTTTAGATATTCTACTTCGAGTTCAACTAAGTCTTTTTCTTTTTCAACGCACAACTTATTGTTATCCATCTCTACCTCTTGCACCATGAAGGGTTCAGTATCAGTGTTGACCAATGGGGGAGGGTCAAGCTTGGGATCCTTCCACACAAGTAATGCGTGTATGACAAAATCATTGGTGAGAGAGAAGCTTGTTATTCACGCTCCCCCGCCCCCCAAAAAAAAGAGTGTGACCAAGAAGTAACTATAAATAATCATTACACACATGTGTACTCTAAGAAATTACTTAACAATACAAATTCGCATGTAACACATGACCATAGAGCCATTCACAAATCATTTTGTTATTTTACAGGTTTACTGAGAATTTATAACACCTTTACACTGAACTTGTCTACCCACAGAGTAAATTTCGCTGTTGGAACTAGGTCAATTTTTTTGGAAAAAATATGATAATAGAATTCTTAAATTTATTTATTTTATCGTGGAAATGGATTCAACACCATAGAAAACTTAGTGTCCAAAATCTTCAACAGGGAGTAAATTTGGCTCTTCGAATTAGGTCAGGTTTTTCAAAAAAAATTGGTAATAAAGTGCTTGAATTTATTTTTTTTATCACGAAAATGGATTCAACACCATCAAAAACTCAAGGATATCCAAAATCTTGAAGATCAACAACAACCAATTTTTACCAAAATCTTGCCAAAAATTTTATTATTTTCTAAACAAATTTACAACATTTTAAAACTATCCATAACAATAAAACAGACCTGAACACATATATATCCATGCTCGAACATGTGTTTTTTGGTGGCAGAGTCTCTCGAAATAGAATTCAGTGATTTAACTTCGCCGCGTCATTTTAATCTTCCTTTGTGGTTTAGGCAAATGTCTACTTTGTTGGATTACCGTGGAATTGTTTCAGAGAGTTGAGATTTTCTGTTTTAAATAAAATAGGCAAAAATCTCAGTAGGTGACAACAATAGGAATTTGTTGCTAGATTAGCTCCAGGTTGTTGGGAGGGAGTTAATGCATCCTAAATTTGATGTGAGAGGATTTATGAGGCAGTTGGATTTTCCTTGCTATAAAATTGGTATCCATACGGATTGTTTTGATGGTGAGAGTTTGTGAGGATTTAATTTGTAATCTCCTATTTGATTAATAAAAATTGCCGATGCTTATGTTTGGTGGACGTAGCCCAAATTGGTTGGGTGAACCACGTTAAATTGTTGTGTCTCCTGTGGTTGATTTTATTTGCAGAGTATATGTTTAATTTCCTATGCATCTTAGCTCTAACAATTGGTATCAGAGCTCAGTGCTGAGGAAACATATACTGAACTGGAGAGAGGTTGGCATGATTAAAGCTGAGGATGAGGTCTCCGTTTCGAATCTGAGTTTGACTGGTGAACCAGCCTGAGGAGGAGAGCTAAAGCCCATTGAAGAAGATGTGCTGGAGGACGAAAATCTGAAGGCCTCGTTGGCAGATCCTGCAGTAAAGGCTAATATCATCCACAAGCAGCGAAGGAATGTGCTGGTGCGAGTAAAGGTGGGCAGCTGGTGCGTGAATCGGCTTATATATATGTGTTGATATATATATAATATAATATATATAATAATATATATATATATATATATATATATATAATATATATATATATATACCTGTTATATCCTCCAGCGTAGAGGTATGTCAATTTGCGTGCAGTTTTGGGTTGATGTGCGGTAGTATATGTGTTTTTCTTTGTGTATGTTGTTGGTGTGGTTTGGTGTTTATTGTTGTGTGCTCAAACAACAATATTACTGTGTGCTAAAAGAAAAACACCGTGTTGACGTGCCTGTGTGGACCTATGCGTTCATTGCATGGTGTTGGTGCGTATATGTCATCGCTGGAGGCCGAGAATGCCGTGGACCTGTGTGCTATGCCTGTCTGAGATTTAATAGATTCCATAGATCTGGATCTAATGAGGCTCTCTTGTATATATTGGGTGTTAACGAAGGTGAGCATCATACCAAATATATGTCTTAAACACCATGTTGGTATAATAGTAACTCGCCCTTTTGTCTTCGAATAATTCACTCGCTCATTAATGCTTGTGGATAAGTGGTACCAGATCTTATTTTTTTATTCCTTGACAAATATGTTGGAGTACACCAATTTGAAGTGCTTGTGGATGTTGTGAACATTGCTTGATTTAATCGGATTTGAATACACAATTTCCAAGTTTGGTAAGAGACCAGGGCATATTGATATTGATTTTTTATTTGTCCAGAGGAATTAATCACAGTGAACCATCAATTTTTTACAAAATATTTTTGGCAAGTGTATTTGTTCAAATTTAATTGAAGTGTTAGGCAAGATTTTGGGGGCAATTTTTTTGCGATTGAAAGGCATAGGCAGTTTTTTTTTGCTGGTATTTAAACATTGGTTTTGGAGATTATTGTGGTTTTTTGGTTGATACAAGATGGTGAAAACTCAGAGTGACCAGTTTGAAATTGAGAATTTTAATGGCAAAAACAACTTCGAGATCTGGACGGTGAAGGTGTATGATTTGCTTGTCCAACATGGTGTGGCAAAGGCTTTGTTGGGCAAATCCAAACAGCCTGACAACATCACAGATAATGAGTGGGCCGAGATGGATGAAAGAGTGATAAGTGCTATTCGACTATGTCTAGCTGATGATGTCCTGTTTAATATCATGTCGGAGACAACAGCTGCTGGTTTGTGGATGAAACTGGAGAAACTATACATGACCAAATCCTTAACCAATAAGATTCTCGTGAAGTGACAGTTGTACAGTTTGTGAATGAAGGTAGTACAGGGTCAGATTTTGTGTCTACAGTGTCTGAATATGACAATAATTCCATTCACTTATGGCATCAAAGGTTGGGGCATATGAGTGAAAGAGGGTTGAAAATTTTGGCTGATCGCAAGTTACTTCCAAATCTAAAGTCTGGAAAGTTAGATTTCTGTAAGCATTGTCTGTTTGGAAAACAATGTAAACAAAAGTTTAAAACATAAAAACATACTAGTAAAGGAATACTTGATTATATCCATTCAGATGTTTGGGGTCTAGCCCCTATAACTTCATATGGTGGTTCGTCATATTTTGTATCATTTATTGATGAATTTTCTAGGAAAGTGTGGGTCTACATGTTGAAAAGGAAGTCTGATGTTTTTTCAATTTTCAAGAAGTTTAGAGCATTGGTCGAAAACAACACTAGTAGAACAATAAAGTGTTTAAGAACTGACAATGGTGGTGAGTTTACTTCCAAGGAGTTTGACAACTATTGCAAGGATGTAGGGATCGAGAGACATAAGACCACGGTTTATACTCCTCAGCAAAATGGAGTTGTTGAATGCATGAACAGGACTCTTCTAGAGAGAGCAAGGAGTATGCTGAGTAACGTCGGGTTGCAAAAGGAGTTGTCGACGGAAGCGGTGGCAACCCCTTGTTATGTGATAAACCGATCTCCATCGATGGCGATAGGCTGCAAGATTCCGCAAGAGGTATGGAAAGGACACCCTTGTGACTATTCTAAACTCAGAGTGTTTGGTTGTGATGCATATGCTCTAGTGCCTAAACATTAGCGAACTAAGTTAGATCCAAAGTCTAAAAGGTATATCTTTGTTGGGTATGGTGTTGGAACAAAGGGATATAGATTGTGGGATCCTACTACCCGCAAAATCATCATCAACAAAGATGTAAAGTTTAATGAATCCTCTCTTGTATAGTTAGATGAAGATAGTAGATTGAAACAGGATGATGTATCTGACTTTCAGCACATTCAGTTTGATAGAATTTCTAATGATAGTCATGATGACCATAGTTCAGATACTAGTCATGAACAAATTTCAGAATCAGAACATGAACAGGGTTCAGGTATAGATCATGAACAGGTTTCAGATACTGATCATCAAGAAGTTCCTACAGATGGTAGTCAGCCAATCGAGGAAGTGCCAGAAACATCCTTAAGGAGGTCGACAAGAATCAAACGGCCGCCGAGAAGGTATGATGATTATGTTACTTCAGTTGCATTTATTGCTAATGACGATGAACCTCTGTGCTATCACGAAAAAATAGAAGGTTCGAAAAGTGACAAGTGGAAAGCATCCATGAAGGACGAAATGATGGCCTTGGGTAAGAACGACACATGGGATCTAGTTGAGCTTCCGAAAGACAGGAAAACTGTGGGGTGTAAATGGGTTTTCATGCTGAAACGAGGTGTGAATGATACGGAAGATAGGTACAAAGTGCGGCTGGTTGCAAAAGGGTTTTCTCAGAGAGCCGGTATTGACTTTCATGAGATTTTTTCACGAGTGGTTAAAATTGTTTCAATTATAATTGTGTTAGCATTAGTGGCTTTGCTTGATTTAGAGTTGCAGCAATTAGATGTTAAGACTACATTTCTACATGGAGACTTAGATGAGGAAATTTATATGGAACAACTGGAGGGGTTTGTTCAGCATCGCAATGAGAAATTTGTCTGCAGGCTCAAGAAGTCATTATATGGCCTGAAGAAGTCGCCTTGGAAGTCGTATAAGAAGTTTGATTCTTTCATGTTGAGTCAGAAATATGTTAGAA
The DNA here is from genome assembly GCA_000404065.3 of Pinus taeda. Taxonomy (NCBI): domain Eukaryota; kingdom Viridiplantae; phylum Streptophyta; class Pinopsida; order Pinales; family Pinaceae; genus Pinus; species Pinus taeda. The sequence continues at coordinate 62,385 of APFE031361226.1, read as the reverse complement.
GTGAATATGATCATTGTGTTTATTTTAAGCAATATAAAAATGGCATATTCATTATCCTAGTATTATATGTTCACGATATGATTTTAGCAAGAAAAAGCATAGAAGAAATCAACAGGTTGAAGGCTCAGATGGCAAGGAAATTTGATATGAAAGATCTAGGAGCAGCAAGACAGATTTTGGGCATGGAGATTTTCAGATACAGGAGCAATGGTAAGTTATGGCTATCACAATAGAAGTATATTGAGAAAATACTTTTGAGATTTGGTATGAATAATGTGAAGCATGTGCCAGTCCCTTTAGCTTCCCATTTTAAGCTTTCTTCGAGTTTATGTCATAATACAGATGAAGAAAAGGATTATATGTCTCGAATTCCATATGCCAATGTAATAGGGTGTTAAATGTATGCGATGGTTTGTACTCGGCCAGATATTTCACATGCAGTTGGGGTTGTCAGCAGGTATAGGAAAATCCGGGCAAAGAACATTGGTCAGCAGTGAAGTGGGTGCTTCGGTATTTGAGAGGCACAAGTAGTTATTGTATCACTTACAATAAGAGTAGTGAATTTGTTTGCGGATATGTTGATTCCAATTTTGCAGGTGATTTGTATAAGAGAAGGTCAACATCAGGGTATGCCTTTACTCTTGTAGGTGGAGCTATTAGCTGGATGTCAAAGCTACAAAACATTGTTGCTTTATCCACTACTGAAGTAGAATACATTGCTACTTCTCATGCTTGCAAAGAAGCAATTTGGTTGAAAGGTTTGTTTGGTGAATTTGGTAGGTTGTAGGACAACATCAAGTTATTTTGTGACAATCAAAGTGCAATACATTTGGCTAAGAATCCGGCATATCATAGTAAATCAAAGCATATACCGATCAAGTACCATTTTGTAAGATAGGTTATCACTGAAAGAGGAGTCTCTCTTGAAAAGGTGCATACAAAGGAGAATTTTGCAGACATGTTCATAAAACCAGTTTTGTTAGAGAAGCTACGCTGGTGTTTGGCTTCTCTTGGCTTGTAGAAAAGATAAAGAAATAAAGAAACAGGGCATCAGGCTAATTGTTGTCAAGGTGGAGATTGTTGAGATTTTTTGTTTTAAATAAAATAGGCAAAAATCTCAATAGGTGACAACAATAGGAATTTGTTGCTAGATTAGCTCCAGGTTGTTGGGAGGGAGTTAATGCATCCTAAATTTGATGTGAGAGGATTTATGAGGCAGTTAGATTCTCCTTTCTATAAAACAGGTATCCATACGGATTGTTTTGAGGGTGTGAGAGTTTGTGAGGATTTGATTAATTATGTAATCTCCTGTTTGATTAATAAAGATTGCCGATGCCTATGTTTGGTGGACGTAACCCAGATTGGTTGGGTGAACCACGTTAAATTGCTGTCTCCTGTGCATGGTTTACTTGCTGTGTATATGTTTTAATCTGCTGTGCTTTTTTGGCTCTAACAAAATTCACCATTGACTTCAGCGTCAGTTTTACATGTCAAACTCTCCCTTCGTTTGGTATGTGATATGTTTTAATAATTTTTATGCGGTTCTCATTCGTCAATGTGATATGTTTTAATAATTTTTATGCTATTTTTTCTTTAATCCACTATATGTGAGTTGTGGTTGGCTGATTAATTATTGACTAACTATTTAGTTTGAGTGGGTTTAATGGTTAAGAGCATGTGTTTCCTCTTAAGAGCTTATAGGTTCAAAACCAGAGGGGTAGAGTATGTATGCCTTAGTAGACTTATGTGTAAAATGTACTTTAAATTTGAAGTTCAAAAACGTCTATTGAATTTTTTCTGTTGTGTGTGGAGCATGATTGTTCAGAGGTCTTTGTTTCAGCCAGATGTATACCGCAGGAAGTTTTTTACACCCCTCCACGCGGGGGGGTGCGAGGGGGACTTGTCCCCCCTGCGGGGGTCTGGGGGGCCGATCCCCCCCGGCTGGGGGGTTCGGGGGCAGCGCCCCCGAAGCTAAAAACAGATGTAAATTTGCCTTGTAAAAGTATAGTAATTTCTAGTCAATTTGAGCCGTTCATTAGGCGGATGATCTGACGGTAGAACTTATGTTTAGTTTAGGGTTTTTTGCCCTAGAAGGCAACCCCTCTCTTTGTATGAGGGTATTGTATTTGAGGCGGCGATATGGATGTGTATTCTGTGTGTGAGCGAAAAACAGAGAGGTGAGACTGTGAGAGAAAACAGAGGATATTACAGCGGCTTTGCTATAGGTTGTGTCTCTTCATTTTGCTGGATATAGAAAGGAAGGACTGGCTGTTCGAGGTGGACGTAGCCCAAACTGGGTGAACCACGTATATCTGTGTCTCTCTTGTTTTGTGCGTTTTCTGTGTTTATATTTCTGCAATATTTTATGTGTTCCATTGCTCCGTAATATATAATTTTCTAACAAAATTGTATAAGGGGAAGCGTACTTATGAAGAAAATCTCACATTTGCATATTTGATAAGATCGACCCTAAAGCAAATTGGACACCTTTGAAAGGATATAAATACAAGTGACCTCTACCTCATTTGGACATCATCATGAGACACTCTTCTATCTTGGTTTTTTGGCTCATGGAGGTCTGAGGCTCATCCGTGGAGGAACATGTTCACTCGAAGATGAAATTGTAGGGTCTGAAGCTTACATTTCTGTTTTAGGGTTTTGGGTCTCAATCACAAGCACATGATAGAGAGATCTCGACTGCAATCACTTGCTACAAGGCTCATCCATGCGATTGAAGCATCAAATTCTCACACACAGCTCGTCCTCCATACGACCGACATATAGGGTTTCAAAATCTCAGTTGCAGACTACAGTTTCTCACTTGTAGGCTCTAGAGAGCAACTGAAACCTTCCTAGTCACACATGTGATTCTTCCTCTGTGTGACCAAGCCCTAAATGATGGAATTTGAGTTGTCTGAAGATTTCACTTGGTGACCATAGTGTTCGGAAGTTTACCGCAGACACGGACAATTCATTACAGGATTTAGAATCAAAATTTTGACTATAAGCATTGTTGGCTTCATTTGGTGAATATTGTGTAGTTGTTTTAGATGGATAGCTGTATGGATGAAGGTATGGATCATTTTACTCTCTTTTTTTCTGAATCATTCGATGACAATCAAAGAAGAAGAATAATTTGAAATGGTTTTCCCCATAGTGGATTTTTCCCTAGTCTCTGACCAATCCTAGTGTCTCTATGTGTGAATGATTTTCTTCTATTGTTCCTCTATGTTCTGCCACATTGATGATGATGAGATTTTTCTTTCTATATAGTTGCATATGTTGCTAAATAATGACGTAAATATGAATAATGTTATGATGCTACGAGGTGAACTTAATGTGTTAATGAAGAAATGCAATTATCAAAGAAAAGAACAATATAGCCCTAAGAAAAATTAATAGAGTGGACCTTTCAATGAAAAAGTCAAGGTATTTAGGGTTTGTGTCTAAGAAACCTAGGAATGTATCCTCTAAGGAGGCTATGGAAACCTCAGGTTGACTAAATTTTCGTCATGCTCTTGCTCTTTTTTTTTTCTTGGTTGTACCTATCAGGAAATGTTGCAGGTACATAATGAAAGAAGAAAAATAATAAGGATGGATAAGCAAGGTAGTACTTATGCTTTGTAATGATAAGCATGATGGAAGGAGGGAACTGAAAGGACCCCAAGAAGACAAATTCTATCAAGGTCATTGAAGGATTAAGTATATGTCATTGTGAGTGCATCATAGATAGAAGCATTTGATAGTAGCATATTTTAAGTCTACTTGTTTTTGCTTGAAATCATTTAATCCTTTAAGAATGTAAAGCTTGGGAACCATTCTACATAAGTGCTTATCAATACATTGTTTAACAATATGCTAAGGTGGATAATCATGATCCTTTAAGTATCAAGAGCCTTGGAATAATCATTATGACAAGATTAATATATATAGGGATGAAGGAATGTAATTGGTCAAGTTACAATCCCATTGAAAAATGCATATATCTATATGATTGTATGAAAGATCAAGAATGCATATTTAAGAGTAACCTTTGGGTATGATTCATATAATCCTAGAAGAAAGGTTGGCTATATTCATTACGAATCTTTCATTTGATGAAATAATGCTTGAAGTAGATGGAATTCACTTACTTGGAGATGGTTAAGAGTGTTACGGCTTTCTCTCTAGAATGTGTATATACTAATGATCAACATCTGGCATAGTCTTCAAAATAAGAATGATAAATTACTAATCGAGTTGGATGCTTGGGAACTATGATATATGAAGGAAGAATTATGTGGAGATGGATGATGAGGATGTTGATGATGAGAGAGTCATCATGAGGTGAGTATTGTATTTCTATTTTTGGTTATTTGGTTAACATGTTGTTTTTCTACATGAAAATATTTTGCAGGTGCACAGGATGACAATTGAGGAAAGTTTAATTGTGTGAATGGATTGTTAATGAAAAGTCAACATCTGGTACCTAGTAACTATAAATTCAAGAGTCAATCATCTTGGGATTGATAGATAGCAGCACAAGAATGTAGCCTAAAGGTTAAAAGTTCGAGGATCACTTTCAAGGAAATTATGATCAACTTGAAGTTTGGAAAGGCTTGACATAATGCATTCATGAATAAAGACAAGATGAAAGTGATGGCTGACTTGGAATATGTCGTGAAAATATGGCTCTGTGGCTTGTAATACCATAAAGGAAGCATTATCAGTATAATGAGATGTGGAGGAAACCTTTAGGAATTGATAACTGAATAAAATACAAGGGAGAAAAACTTGTGGTACGGAATCTCCTCTAGATTTGAGAGGGAGTAAAAGGGGTCTCCTTGCATAGGAGAAGTATATCCTCCTTTTTTGAGAGGGAGGGATGGTGGATAGTTCTTATCCTTATGTGTCAAGCACTAGACCAAGACTAACAACCATAAGTCTTAGTGAAGGCCATAAGAAAAGAATGGTGTTCGAAGGATTGAGTAAGGATTTTTGGTTTCCTTGAGGATTGATCATCGAAGAAAGGAAAGGGATAGATATGTAGTAAGTCCAAGATAGTTAGTAAGTCCGATAGTCTGACACTCTTTGAGGACAAGACATGTGTCCAAGATGAGAGTGGGAAAAGAGGATTGATATTCTTTGAGGATTTAGGGCTAGGAATCCAAGATAAGAATAGTCCTAAAAGAACATACCTTGTGAACATCTAGATGGGGTATGGGCCTTGAGAGGTAGTTCACTATCACATGTAAAGCCTCCCACCATAATGTTTAGTTAGGCCTTAGATACAATGCTGGTTGATCATAATGTTGATGATTACAAGATGGCTTATCAATCCAACTCTTCTTATGATAACTTTTCAAAGTGAGTACTGTTCTTGTACAGATTTGTTAAATATGAATACCTCTTTAGTTAAGGGGGAGTGTTGTAGAATGTAATTAGTTTCGGTCTTCATAATTTCCATTTGACTCATGTATGATGTAATTATTATGTATCTATCAAAAGAAGAAAGAAAATGATAAAATACATTTAGTTGTGAAGCATGGGTTTCATGCTTAAGTCATTTTATCATTAGGTCAAGCCTCCATTGTAGGCTCTTAGGGTTTACATAAGTCAAAGAGTCATGGCCATATTCTAAGAGACCATTTTGGGAACTTGTATTAAAGAAAGACATTCTATTTTGTATTTTAGAAGTGTCTAGATGCTCCAATAAATCAAGTTAGCCAACAAGTTAAAAGTTGGCCTTATGAGGGCTTGAAAGCCACATGTAAAGGCTATATAAACACACCACTTTGACCTCCATTAAAAAGACAAGGAACTCAAACAAAGAGTTTGGGTCTGCAACTAGACAAAGGTGTGAAGGTGGAAAAAAAGGTCTTTAAGGCATATGAAGGAGAAGAGATCTGCTCTATGTGTACCTAGGGTTACCTCAAGTTTGATGTTAAGAAGGTACTAAAACTCATCCTTTTGGAGAGCCCTAATTTCATTGTCCTTAGGGAACTAGTGGAGCAATTCTGGCTGATTGATTGGTGGAAGCAAAGGTCCAAGGATTGGTATTGGAAGTATCCTTTGATTTGATTCTATAAGAAGTTCTCATGGGTTTTCCCCTTTTGGAGGGGTTTCCCCCTAACTTGGAGCCTATTTCTAGTGTCTCTCTATTATGGTTGTGATCTGTATTGTTTTCACATTTATTTGGTGATGGAAAGGAGCATAATAAACAAAGAATAAGAACTAAATATCATAGCTAAATGTTATGTATGGAAAATGGAATAATAATCTTCCCTAATATTTAATTTTCTAACACATGGAGGTCACATCTTCTCTTCGCCTCCTTTCACAACCTACTTAGACCTTCGAATACCAGTAATAAAAGAATAGGGGATATAGGGAAACCTTTCTTGATACATCTTTGTGCTTGAACAACAATGGATGGAGAACCATTTATAAGAGCCACAAAAGAAATTGAAGAAAGACAACCCATCAACCAATTTGTGAAAGGTACTTCAAAACCAAGACTATGTGAACAGAAGCCTAACATAACACCAAATCACCTGATCATATTCTTTTGATAAATATATCTTGATAACCATTCCCTTTCACTTCCATGATTTCAATTTGTGAAAAACTTCTGGGGCAACCCTAATCACTCCATGGATATTCTTCCTCCAAAAAATAAAATTGTTCTTAGATATATTGTTGGATAGAATTGGCTTCATCCTTTTGGTGATAATATTTGCAATGATCTTATAGATGTAATTACATCAAAATATAGGTATGAAATAATTAAAAGAAAGGAGGTCATCATATTTATGGATTAAGGCAATGAATGTGGAATTGAAAGAGGGAAGGATTTACCCAAATAGACTAGAATATTCATTAACACGTTGGAGGTTACCTCCCAAAATATAAAAAAAGAACCTAAGTACTAAAACAACACTGTTTAACCATCTAGACTTGGTATTTTATCCTTTTGGAAGTCGTGGAGCACCTTTTTCACCTCGAACTCAAAAACAAGCTCCATTAGATGTCTATATTCTTGCTCATCAACAAACCGAGGGAAGACTAGGGCAATCTAAATAAATTTTGTGACAGACTCTTCTTAATGGGATCTGAATAAGATATTGAAATGGTTCACTCCAAGCCTAGATAGATCCTCAAAAAATGAGACATTGCCTCCTTCCATATTGTCCAACTTCCATATTGTGTTAATAACTTTTCACCCCTTGGCAAAATTCTAAAAAAAAATTGTATTATTGTCACCACTTTGGATCCAAATGACATGAATGTTTTGTCTCCATATCTCTTCTCTTTCACCCAGGATTTTCATTCTTTCCTTTTCAAGGTAAATGACCCTTTTCTTTGATCCCTTGGATATGTAGCCCCTTCCTTCTAAGTCTTGCAAAATATCCAACTCCGATTACATAACTTTGAGATTTTCTTCATCCCTTTGATTTTTTGGGAGGCCCACTGAAAAATGGCTCATTTTACCTTTTTCAATTTTGGTGCAAACTGATCCACAATGGATCCTTCCTAATTTGGATTATAAGGAGTCTAATTCTCATGCACCAGTTCACCAAAGGATTTGTCTTTTATCCATGAATAACTACATTTGAAAGGGTTTCTTGGTTTATTTTGATCCCCTGTAAGTTCTATAAAGATAGGGTGATCGTTAGATTCACCTTCGAATCCAATCCATTGGCGAAATAGGGAAGTCCTTTCCATGAGAGATTAAACCATGAAAAATAAATCAATCCTTCTTGCCACTCTTTCTTCTCCCAATCGCTAATTCCTGCATGTTGGCCGTTTTTTATTAGGTCCACATCATAGAGCTTGTGGTCCTCCAAAATATGCTTGAAATACTCTGCCTGGGAGTGTACATGCATATGAGGTCCCTAGAATTAAGAGTCTCCCAAGGAAAAATTTAAGTCACCCCCCACTAGGAGATTGTCTACTCTTATGAAATATCTGTTCATCAACTCATCACATAACAAAGATCTATCTTGGTAGGGGCCATAGATTATTATCGCCTTCACTTCCTTTCCCAAATCAATAAAGTATATGTCAACCCCCAAGATCAAGTCTGTCCCCTAGAAGCTCCTCAATTTAATACATTTTTGATTATTTCCAATGTCCAGGCCTCTAGATTTTCCTTTTACATTTGAATCCATAAACAACCAACTAGGGAAAAGGTATTCCAACACTCCCTTAACTATATCTCCTTCCCCCAATGTTTCTTGAAGAAAAATGACATCCAATTTAGCAGATTTCACCAATATTTTCAAAGCTAACTTTTTTGACATGTTGGTTAAGACCCTGTAGTTAAAGTTTAGAAATATCATGTCGTAACTTGGATATGGGATTTCCATGCTCTAAGATTCTCAACAATCGACTTCTATTTCCTGATTACCACATCCTGACTGGCTTTATGTTTCACACTAGTAATATATGATTTGTTGTCCCTCGATCCTCCTCCAACCTTGACCAGAGAGAATTTTCCTAGACCTTTAGCACAACCTAAAGTGTCTCCATTTCCATTTCTAGGGAAAATTTTATAAGGTGAAGAAGGAAATGACGGATTTGGATTTTCCCCCGAGGTTATGACTTTAGGGGAAGCAAAATAGTCTAAGGATGGGGGGAGCAAGCAAGAGACCATAACAATATAAGTATGGGAAGGAGAGCCCATGGGAACATTTTCATTATTTTCCATAAACCTAGAATCCATATCTAGTGAAACTAATGAATGAGTTAAATCAATAACCAAGTGTGATGGAGAGAAGTTACCCAGGGGTTTGGTTCCAAAAGAGGGTAGAGCTCCTTCTTGATCCTTCTGAGGTCCCTCAAATTCCATATGTTTTAAGGACACAACCCCATCCACTGTCCTAGTCTCTTGTGCCTCTTGAAAAATCAACCTCTAGTTATAGAATATTTCCCTTTCTTGGCACCAATTTTTAGAATGAGAACCTATAGTGTTTGTCCCTTTTCTTATCCCTCAATGCCCAAATTCACCTAACAGGGAATAAGGAAATCCCTTAAAATATGCCCTGTCTTATGGCAGCACTGACAACAAAAGGGACGAAACCCTCATAGTCCAAAAATTGATAATGAGAGTATCACATGAAGCTAATGTTCAATTCATTTAGAAAACCCTCTCTTGGATTCAGATTTACTAGAATTTGGGCCATGACTCTTCCATTTTCCAAAAAAGGACATATAACCTCAAGGAAGGTACTCAATTTGTTTCCAATTATTTTAAAAATATCCAATGCCCATAACTAAGGGAGAAGTACCGACATCCTCACCCATACAAGAACCAAATCAATATTTTCATGACTAACATCGTACATGGGGTGCCACCACTTCAACACTGCTAGAGTGGAGTCAATACTCTAGTTTTTATTGAGCATCCAACTCACCACATCGACCGACAGTAGCTCAAACATGAACCAACCATGAGATAGTATGCTTAGCTTTGGGATTTTTTCTACACCTCCTCCCCCATTATTTTTCTGATCACTTTCTTAAGAAATCCTAGGAGAATTGCTTTCCTCTAGCCCTCTATTGAGAAATGGCAACAAGAAATTCCAGTTTAAATTTGTCCTTGAATTTAAACTGTGAATTAAAATCGAATTATATTCTCATAGCAACTTGTAAATGATTAATTAAGATGAATTAACTTAATTAACCTAGAAATTTCAAGTTGGAAGTCTTTCTGTAGTCATGTATATGTTCTCCCTAAGTTTTAGGGGTCCAGTACGAGTTTAAATTGAGTTGGAAATTAGATCACTTAGTTTACTGATTTAAGTTTAGTTAAATTAGTTCCAAACTATTTGTGGAACTAATAGAGAGTTAAAATTTAGTTGATGCACTAGTGCATCCACAAGTGTCACTCTAGTTAACTGAATATTCCCTCATCAGAAACTCATTCATGTCCATTCAGAGAAAGACCCAGTTGAGACTAGAGTGCAGGGACAATATACTATTGGTTGTATTATTTACTGGAGTGTAAATATCATGCATGCATCAGAGATTGATCCTATTTTTGGATTGTGCAGTTTTGGAAGCATGAATTCCCTTTAAATATGGGATATTCATCCTTAAAATTACGCAAGAGATTAGGGGCTTGGAGAGCTATAGAATTGGGTAAGTGTTGGCCAAGAGCTAGCGTGTGAGCTGAGAGAGTTGAGCATACTTGTGCATAATTGTTCTAGTGAGAACAAGCTTTGTATCTTCACTCATATTTATGACATATGGAATATAGATAGTAGGGTTTTGAGTAGTGGCTTTCCCCATATACATCTTGTGTTATGTGCAATTGATTTATCTTCTTCTTGTTCATATTGTTTTCCTCGATCTATTGGCTTCTATTGGTTGAAAGTAGAAGTAGATTCTTGTCCTGTGCTTTAGTACATTGCATGAGCTTGTGAATCTGCAGGATTTTCTATATGGTATCGGAGCTGAGAACAATATACTAGAGGAGATTTTGAAGTTTTGAATTTTGGGTTATAGGTGAAATTTTAATTTTCCATACATACTTCAGGATTGGCAGATGACGTTCTAGGGTTTGCGGCTCGAGTATACCTTGGAAGGAAGCTTTAATTTTATAGACTGGAGGGATAGAATGGAGGTTGTGCTAGAGGAAAATGGCTTGAGGAATTCTTTGATCAAGCAATTCCTAAGCCAACAACATTGAATGCACAAAATTTGGCTGAATGGAAGAAGTGTGTGGTGAAGGCGAGGTGAATAATCCTTAAGGGAGTTGGAGACCACATTGTCTCAAGTCTCCATGGCAAGGAAAATCCATATGCTATGTGGAAAACATTGATGAAGTTGTATCAGAAAAAAAATGAGAAAAGGGAATTAGCACTGATGGAAAAACTTCGAAAAATCAAAATGGAGAAAGGTGAGATGATTCCAAAATACTTGACCAAGTTCACTCAGTGTCATGATGAACTTGGAAGTGTTGGAATCAAGGTTTCCGAGGATGATATGGTGAGTCTTTCTCTTCTAGGACTCCCAAAGAGTTGGCATATTTATCAGGACTCTTTCAGTGGCCGAGAAAAGTTGCCAGATTGGGAATGATTGTGGTCGGATTTGATGCAGGAGGAGATCAGGAGGAACACCAGGGATGGCTCTTCATTAAAGATTGATGATGAAGAGAACTATGCCTTAGCGATTAAGGAGAAGAATGGGAAAGGGAAATCTTCCCATTCCAAATCAGAGTCTTATCATGGAGGTAAGAAGAAAGACATGAAGAAAGTTAATTTCTTTCATTTTCAAGAGTTGGGCCATTTTGCTACAAATTATCCACCCAAGAAGTCAAAGAAGTACTCAGGAGGAGCGGCAGGTGAGGCTTTGGCCTCTCAATTAGAATTGGAATTTTCCCTCATTGCATGCATGGTGTCATCAATGATGGGAATTATATGGTACTTAGGCAATGGAGCTTCATTCCACATGAATGGAAACAAAGAGTTATTCAGTGACTTGGAGAATAAATATCTCCATATGCATATTGAGACGGGTGACGACGGAAAGAATAGTGTTACTAGATTGGGCACGATTAATTTTCAGAGGGAGCATGGGGCTCTAATCACATTGAAGAATGTTATGTATGTGCCCAGGATGAAGAAGAACTTGGTATTCATTGCCCTTGAGGATAGAGGCTATGATGTGATCTTCTTGAAAGGAAAGGCATTCCTTCGACACATAGCCATGGGTCAAGAAAAGAAGATAGCGATTTAGGTGAAGAATCTCTATAAGTTGGAGGTAGAGGAGTGTGATGCTTTGAGCACAAAAGAAGAAAGGGTGCAGAGTCGAGAAGTTGGCGAGTTTTGGCATAGGTGATTAGGTCACTTGCATTATGGGTTTTTGAAGATATTGCAACAGATCTCTACAGGTCTTCCCAAAGGTACGCTTGGCAAGTTAATGCATGCAAGGAGTGTACTTTGGGAAAATACACCAAGTATTCCTTTCACGATAGAGACAGTTGAGCAGAGGCTATTCTAGAGTGAGTCCATTCATATGTGTGTGGACCATTCTTGATAGCATCCACGACCAAACATAGGTATTATGTTATATTTATTGATGACTATTCTCATCAATGTTGGATATTTTTCATGCAGAAAAAGGATCAAATTTCACAAAGTTTTGTGATTTTAAAGCATTGGTGGAGAAAGAGTCGGGCGAGAAGGTTAAAGATCTACAAAGTGACAATAGTGGTGAGTATGTATCAAACGAGGTTAAGAACTTTTGTGCAGCGGAAGGGATTAAATGGGAGTTGACGAGACCCCATAACCCTCAGTAGAATGGGGTGGCTGAGAGGAAGAACATAAGCATAGTAGGGGCAACAAGGGAGATGTTGCATGATTAGGGCCTACCACTACACTTGTGGGTTGAGGCATGCAACACAATATTTTATGTTTAGAACCATAACCCACATCAGATACTTGAGATGAAATGATCAGAGGAGGCTTATTTCGGTAAGAGGCCATATGTTGGCCACTTCAGGATTTTTGGGTCATCGGTATATTGCCATGTGACAAAAGATGCATGGAAGAAGGTTGAGACTACAACAGAGTTGGGGATATTTGTGGGGTACAATGATACACCTCACAACTATTGGGTGTACTTTCCGACCAACAGGATGACAGTGGTTCGCAGGGATGTCAGATTCGATGAGGAGAAGGCCATGCGAGTCTCCCTTGAGAGGGAGCTTGAGCTACATGCAGATGAAGAGATTTTAGCTCCTAAGGTTGAGGACACTGAGATTGATTTGGAGCAGCCACATGTAGAGGATTCAGGAGTGGAGACATCCACTCTGGCAAAGTCTTCGAGAGAGGGAAGAAAGTGCACCAGAGAGGCTTGCAGACTGTTGGATGATGCACAGGAGAATGTGGGAGCACCCACTTCTCAGTGCAGGCAGAGGAGGTCACTTGAGAGGTACATTAGATACATGGCTCTTATGGGCGAATGTGTTGTGACAAAGCCATATTCCTTTAAGGAAGCAGTACAACAACCGGTTTGGGTTAATGCCATTGTGGAGGAGTATGATTCCATAGTTCGTAACTGTGATTGGGATGTGGTCTCGAGACTAGAGGATAAGTCAGTGGTGATCTCTCGTTGGCTTTACAAAGTGAAGCAAGCTGCAAATGGTAATGTGGAGAAGCATAAGGCTAGATTTATGGCCCGTGGATTTTCACAGGCAGAGGGGATTGACTATGATGAGACCTTTGCTCTTGTTGCAAGGTACTCATCAATTAGATCTATATTGGCACTATCAACACAAATGGGTTGGAAGATACATCATATGGATGTGAAGACAACCTTCCTTAATGACATGATTGAGGAAGAGGTGTACATAGAGAAAGTTGAAGGTTTTGAGACCTTTGACCGTGAGTCACATGTGTGTAGGCTCAAGAGAGCGTTGTATGGGTTGAAGCAAGCACCCCGTGCTTGGTACACCAGGATAGATATCTACTTCACTGGGTTGGGCTTCGCGAAGAGTGAAGTGGATGCAAACCTGTACCACATAGTGGTGGAAGGTAAACTGTTGATCATTGCACTTTATGTTGATGATCTCATACTAACAGGTAATGATCGACTGATCAAGTCTTGCAAGGAGGACCTTGCAAGAGAGTTTGAGATGAAGGACATGGGGCTCATGCATTACTTTCTTGGCATGGAGGTATTGTGGGGAGATGGGGGGTTGTTTGTATCTTAGGGAAAGTATGCCAACGCGATACTCAGGAGATTCCGCATGGAGACCAACAAACCCATGGAGACTCCTTTAGAAGGCAACTAGAGGAAGGAGGATGCTACTTTAGGGGAAGTAGTGGAAGCTACTGTTTACAAGAAACTTGTGGGTTCACTCATGTACTTGGTGAACACACGATTAGATATGTGCTATGCAGTTAACCAACTTAGTCAAGCGATGGTTAGGCCCACCAAGCTGTATTGGAAGGCAATAAAGCATGTGTTGAGATACCTCAAGGGCACTTCTCAGTATGGATTATGGTACATACGAATGGAGGAAGTGAAGCTTCAAGGCTTAAATGATGTATATTGGGCAGGGATTCTATCCAATAGGAAGAACACATTAGGAGGGATCTTCAGTATTGGGTGAGCAAAAATTTCTTGGTACAACAGGAAACATAGATCGGTTGCACTCAGTTCGGTAGAGGCAGAGTACATGGCTGTGAGTCAGGTAGCATGTGAGGCCATCTAGATGAGGAACATCTTGGTTGGTTTGTTTGGTCAACAGATGGATCCAACTGTGATTTGCTACGATAATTAGAGTTGTATCAAACTCTCTGAAAATCCAGTTTTTCATGATCGATCCAAGCATATTGATATCTAATATCATTATCTTAGAGATTTTGTATTGAGGCAAGTTATGTTGTTAGAGTACATTCCCATGGAGGAGAAAGATGCTAAATTTTTGACAAAGGCATTGTCAAGATGTAAATTCGAGTTTCACAAAGACAGGATCAGGGTAGCTGATAATCCCTTTCTTGTTGAGAGGGAGTGTTGAGAAATGGCAACAAGAAATTCCAGCTTAAATTTGTCCCCTAATTTAAATTGTGAATTAAAATCGAATTATATTCTCATAGCAAATCTAGTTAATTGAAGATTCCCTCATTAAAAACTCATGCATGTTAGTTCAGAGAAAGACCCAGTTGAGACTAGAGTGCAGGGACAATGTACTATCAGTTGTATTATTTACTGGAGTGTAAATATCATGCATGCATTAGAGAATGATCCTATGTTTGGATTGCGTAGTTTTTGAAGCATGAATTCCCTTTAAAAAGCTGCCATTCATCCTAGGAATTATGCAAGAGATTAGGGGCTTGAAGAACTACATAATTAGCTAAGTGTTGGCCAAGAGTTAGCTTGTGAGCTGAGAGAGTTGAGCATACTTGTGCGGAATTGTTCTAGTGAGAACAAGCTTTGTATCTTCACTCATATTTCTGATAAATGCAATACAAATAATGGGGTTTTGAGTAGTGGCTTTCCCCAGATACATCTTGCGTTATGTACCATTGATTTATGTTCTTCTTGTTCATATTGTTTTCCTCGATCTATTGGCTTTCGCTAGTTGAAAGTAGAAGTAGATTCTTGTCCTATGCTTTAGTACATTGGATGTGTTTGTGAATCTATAGGATTTTCTACACCCTCCTTACAAATGCCCTTTCTGTTAGAGCCATAACTTCATCCAGCTGCACGTCCTCTCTTAGAACCAGATTTTTATATGCTTCTTTTTGTTTGGAGGCCTTCCCTTTCTTTCTTTTTTTGCTAGAACTAAGCAACTCCTCTGATGCTATCGACTCCCTTAGGGTATTTTCCACACTGCCTGGAAGCTTAGATCCAACCACTCCATGCTTGGTTCCTCTTAATTGGCTAGGGTTCGGACCCTCAATAACCCTTCCATAGTTGACTGAAGAAATGAGTTCCGATTGATATGAAGGCACTTGAAATCGAGTGAAAACCCTAGAAATGTCTCCTATAACATCTTCGACATTTAACAACTCTCATACAAAAAGGAAGGTGTTTTCTTCCTATCCCTTTCACGCGAATGAGAAAGGGTTCACTCGAACATGAGGTGGAAGATCCAAAACTAATTCTCAACAATAACTTCATAGTTTTGAAAGCCCTAATTTTTTAGACCACCACTTCCTTGCGAGTCTCGAAGGGTCACCGCTTGCTGAATTGTTTGGAACCTCTCTTCCTCAAACCTTATGGGAGCCTCATTCATCGCCTCCATCCAAACCACATTATGAAGTTGTTGCACAACCAAGTCACCTCCTTCCACTCTTCCATCTATATGCCATAACACCAAATCACTAGACTGAGGTGCACATTCGAGAAAATCATACCCATGTCATCTATGTCATCTGAATAGTCCATCACATCATTCATTTGGCCACAAACATCATCCAACTCAGCGCCCATAACTATTTGTCAAATTGAAAAATTGCAGCCTTCGCTTCAGATTGTAGACTGTAGCAGTCGTTGAAACCCTTGAAAACTGCAGTGTCCTCCGAAAAACCGCAAAGTCATTTTTCCAAGTAAATCTTCATTGTTAACAATTACTATAGATTAAATTTTAACAACAACAATAATATAATAATAATAATTTAAAATAAAAATTATTATTTAATTAATCTATATGGATTTTTAAATTTAATAATGTGAATAATATATATATATATATATATATATATATATATATATATATTAAGGGTTTTCGCAGTGCATTATATTAAGATATCATTTTCGGGATTCAGCTGTGTTAAGGAAGTCATTAACGTAGACCATTTTCATGAGTGGTAGGCGTAACTAACTAATTTCTCATGATTTTTGAATAGTCCACTTAACACTCATGCATATGAGTTTTTAGGATTCAAATGATATCAAATAAATAAAATATATTATGAGATAAATATTTTAATGCTTATTTACCTTTACCAACTATTTAATTTATGTCCTTATACTAATTAAATAATTAAGATATATTTAAAAAAAAACAATTTTAAGATATATTTATTTCAAATTTTTTAATTAATAAATTCCATATACTTCCTTTAATAACTAATTATTAAATAAAAATTATAAAAATATTAAAATTACACATATTTTGAAATATATTTCATTTCCCACTCTTTTTACTTAATAAATTCCATCAACTATTTTCTATTAACTAATCATAAAATACGGTGGGATCACTCAAATGTTTCTAGACCAACCGACTTTGACTGCGCCTGGAAATTTCTCCTTGACTAAGCGAGAAATTGATTTTCTTTGCAACTTAATTAATTGATCTTTCCATCGTTGAAACGTTTTTAGATAATGAAGTTTAATTTATTTGTGGTGAAGATCATTCGTTTTCTTAAATGGAAATTTTGCCCCTCGTTATACATATGGGAGGTTTTTTTGGTTTATTGATTAAACTTTTCAATTTATGTTTTATAATTATTATTATAATTTTAGGACTGTAATTATAATTATAAATAATTGGAGGTTTTTTAGGTTTATTTATTATTTTTTTGAATTATTATTATAAATTTTAGTGCTTTAATTATAATTATAAATAATTTTATTTAAAGGTATTTTTTTTTTTATTTTATTTATTTATAATTTTATTAATTAAATAGTTGAAATATTAATAAAATTTTAACTTTAAACATTTCACTTAAAATGTTTAAATAGATGGTATTTTATTTTATTTTTGGAATTAAATAAAATTAAAATCTTTTTTGAATAGTTTAGTATGAGATATTGATTGAAAGTTTAAGATGTGTTCTTAAAGTCTTTGTTTTTTTTTACTTAATTTTTTTGATGTTTAATGAGTTGGGCTTATTTGTTTGATTGAGATATTAATTTTAAAAAGGTTTTTCTTTTTGAGAAGAATCTCCGGCGAAAATTACATAGAGATATTTTTTATCGACGCGTTTCGAACCAACCAGTGTGATTCATCGTCAGGTTTTTTATTTTATTATTATTATTATTATTATTATGTTCGGTTTATGAAATTTATGTTAAAATAATAACAAAATTATTGAGGACATTGATGGTTTTTATTTGCTTTTATCAAAATGAATGAGAAGTATTTGAATTGGTGATTTCGGAATGAAGTTGGATAATAGATGCAATTTAGAGTGGTTGTTAACTTTTTAAGCAATTAAAACTCTATTCATGATTTGAGTGATGACTACATAATTTAGAGTAAACTCAACTTGTTCCTTGAGCCAAAGTGAGCTATTTAGTAAATATAAAGTTGACTTGTAGAGAGTGATGGAATTAAGATGTTTTAGAATGTCTTATTAACCACTTCAAATTATCTTGTGATGACCCTATATCAGGTGAGAAGCACTTGCTCAAAGACACATGAAGAAGACTTAGAAGTAAGCACTACAACTTACAAGAGATTGAGCTTGATCGTTGTCTCTCCTTTTGTATTGTTAAATATTTAAAAATTACTTAGTTAATTCTTCGAGTCAGACACATTAAAATTATTTTTCTTAAGAAGATGATCCATTTGATCAAATATTCATTTCCATGCATGATTTTTTATTGTGGAGGAACATTTTGAAATACACACATTTGAGCGCTTTCTTGCTTTTGCTTGAAGGGTGTCCAGAGCACATTTTGATTTTTGTTTTTGTTTGTTTTTTGTTTCTACATGGTGCTTTTAGATGCCCTTTCTTCCTCAGTGCATTGATTTATAGCAAGGGCACAAAGGATTTGAACTCATTAAGGTGCCAATTTGAACAAGTTTGTCTCACTCCCTTTGTGAGTCCTAAAACAAAGTTATCAAAAGTTGGCAATTTCCAAGTAGCACCATGGGCATTCTTTATAGCAGGGATGGCGGAAACAAAATAGAGTAGTCTAGAACATGTTTTACAATAATGGATAAAATAAGTTTTTCATCCTCCAAGTGAATATACCATGCCTATGGATTTTTTGTTTGTGTGAGTTCTATATATATATTTCTTACTCCATACCTATAATTGTACCTATGTTTGATAGCTCGCAATTTCAAATAAGGTGTTCAATTAACATATTTTATATATCACATCTCCTCTTTTACAATTAGATTTCAGATGTTAAACATACAAAGAATAATAGTGGAAACAATAGTTACAATAACAAAAACATCACCAGTAAATCACAACACAAGAATCTTGTGAAAAGCCTTTGTATTAATGATGCTCCAGCAACGTGGCAAAAGTAAAATGCTTGATAAAAAGAGTTACAATGATCAGGCACCGACCCTCAATACTTCAACTGAATGAAGTATTTAAACATAATTTGCAAAAAAGATTACAATTAATGCCTCATTGACATGGCATTCTATTATTAACTTCAAACTAACAGAAATGAAATAATGTGACCAAAAGATGTGAATTTGGCGAAGTGATCTGGACATCTGGTACTACTTTGGTGGAGAACAGTTGTTGAGTGGCCACTATTTGGGTGTTGTGCTGGCCCTTTCTATAATCCTAGTATTCACATAATTTATCCCACCGCTCCTCATCTGGAGTGGTAATTTTTTTTGCCTTGCGGTAAATCTCATCTACCTCGGTATATCGAGCGAATGTGGGTTTTACTACAAAAATGTGCTTTATCTCATGTTGCTCATAGCTTCGTAAAATGCTCTCCTTGTCATAATACCTTTAATGTGGGAAGACTTGGCCGTATCCTTTGCAATGTCTTTCAACTTCTTTATATAGTCTTCCCTGGTCATTAGCTTGTCATTGATCACAAATAAAGAAGGAAGGCCCTTCTTATTTAATGCTTCTATTATGGTGTAAAACATTTTAATTGCTACCTCTAAACTGTGACATTTCTATGTCAGCTGCACAATCAAATTCTTCTTTGTCAGAACTTTATTTACTTCTAAGATTGCTTCTGTTTTGTCATCTACTCCCAAATCATCCAATTCATATCTATTTTTAGAGTTGAGAAATTTGATAATGTGGTTGGCTGTGGTAGGAATTTCACCCAATTCAGTATTGATAGTGGAAATGGCCTACTTGGATTTCTCCATCAACTCTTTCTACTAAAAAATAATCTGGATTCAAGGCCAAAATTTCATCCATTGCCTCAATAATATTGTTCTAGATAATTTCTTTAACTTGGGCCAGTGTGTGGCCAATAGAGGTTTCAGTTGCTGATTTCCTCCATACTTCTATCTAGTTTTGAGCTCTCTGTATCTCTGTTGCATGGAAAGTTTCAGCCTTTGCTTTCTGGCCTTGTAGAAGATTGACTTGAGCATGCAATCTTTTGATTTCTTTAGTTTGGAGAGACATACTCTACACTGCACTTGCCAACTGATTTGCAGCAGCCCTTGTGTTTGTTGTAGAAGATGTAGCTGTAGTAATTGTTGTGATAGGCAGTGCTTCCAAAGGGATAACAACCATTTTGGTAGTTTTCTCCTTTTCTTTGATTATCTCTTCCATCTCTGTTTCCATTTGCTTTAACTGTGCACTCTACTTCATAATGAGCTTCATCATGTCTGCCTTCCATGACTCCGTTTCTTCAATGTCCTTGGCCAGAGGATCTTTTGTGATTGGTAATTTCAACTCCTTCCTTAATGTTGCTATGTCTAAATTCTTTTTCCTTACGAGCTCTTCTGCACCATTGATATTTGCAAGATCATAACCTACTTTGATCACCAAGTTCTCCAAATATTTGATCCTTCTGTCTTTGGCAACTGCAGAGACCTTCTCCATCTTCAATTGTGATTGAACATTGGCTAATGTAACCTGCAATTTAGACAAACTCATAGCAATGTTAGTGGGAGTGGATGAAATCATTTTTCCAATCTGCTTGTGCATCTCCACTTGGTCAATGGGATGAATGTCTTTCACATCAAATTCAAATGATGTCTTCTTGTAGTCTAATGCTGCCTTGGGCTGGTTAATCTGTGCTTGGAGGAAGGCCATTTGTATTTTTATTTTCTATGAATCAAAGGCTGATAGAACCCTGCTTTGAGAACTGGAAGTCTGCTTCCAGAACTGATTGTATGTATTGATCTTCAAGGCATCATTTCTTACTTTAATCTCCTTGAATATATCAAATATACTCTTTTCTGTCTCCCCTGTAGTAGATGTGCTAGTTTGCATAACCTGCTACTAATCTTGTGAAGTTGTCGAGGTAGTGAGAGAAAGTGTAGTCTGATCACCCATTAATGAGGAAACAAGTGGCTCTTTAGTGGTGATAATATTCTCTTGCTTTGAATCATTGTTTAGGCTTAGTTTGGAATGTAACTTGGCCTTCTTCTTGTACATGATTTTGAAGCTTTCACTGGAAATCTCAAACACTGAAGGTGACTCTTCTTCTCCATTCCGCTTTGCTAGTTTCTCCTGTGTGATAGAAGCATGTATTGTTGAAGATGACAGCAACTTCTCCTCTACCTCTTGTGGAGTGTTCCCAGTCCATTCTAGCTGGTTTTTATACTTTTCAATCTTTGGTCTAGCTGTGTGAAAATAAGCAATAGATTTGTTCTCTACCCTTAACTTAGAGATGACCCCTAATGGATCATATGACCATGTGAAACTGAGACTGAACTGCATTTCTTTCAGCAACTTATTTTCTTCTTCCCCTGATGCCTTGCTGTTGCAAATAAAAGGCCCTATTAATGTTTTGTTTTTGGATTGGGATTTCTTCTTTGCAGCTACAAAGTTAATCTCATCCATATTAAGCATTTTCCTGATGTATTCTAGAGAAAAAATCCTCATTGGGAGGAATTTTGGCAGCTTGTAAGGGGAAAGTTCACATCCAAATATCCTCAGCTCTGTGTAATTCTGATAAAGGTACCAATCCCTTGTCTGGACTTGGTATGATAACTGCAATATCTTTCTGATTTCTTCACTGGTTCTTGGCTTTGACCTGCTACTTAGGAGACTGAGTGCTAGATGTACAAACATCTCTATGAATTGTTTGTATGAATATTCCTTTTATTCCTTCATCACCGGTGTAGTCCAAAAGATGACTGATTAATGATTTCCTTCTTCATCCAACTTTTGCAATATCTTTTTGATTTCAGTCTGGAATTTGATAAATTGTTCATGGATAGAATTTGCAAGAAATTGTCTAAAGTTGAACAAGATTAAAGGCTTGGAATCTGCAGAGAAAATGGAAAGAAATCCTATGATTACCTCATCAATCCATTAATCTGAGTAATAGCCAAGGAGGTAGAAGGTGGTTATGATGATTTTTTTGTCTCTCTCAGGGAAATTAGAGGATGGATAGGGAGGATTTTTCTTGGGTAATGGGGCATCTTCAGTCAAGAAAAGCTCAAGGGTTTTGGATCTTTTAGAAAAATCCAATTTTTGATATAATTCAATAAGTGCTTCATGAGAAAAAGGGGTGGCATTCTCTGCTGTAGGAGCTTGCATCATTTGGTCTATAGCTTAGGGAGCGATAGTGAACAAAATTCTTCCAATAGGGGCAATAATAGCAAGCATGACACTTCCATGACACTTCCTGACGAATTTAGGGGCGATGTGGGTACAGGGAAAGATATAGTGGGGAAAATTGGATTCCCACAGTTGAATATCATCAGATTTATCAATAAACTTGTCCTCAAGCCAAAAGTACATCTCAAACAGATCAAATTCACAGAGGGTTTCATGAATTTTATAGTCTTTGTCTGCTAAAGAGATGTGGTGAAAATCAATGGGAGGGTGGATCAGAGGACCCACGGGTTCCTCTAGTCCCTTGTATCTCGAAGGCATGATTGGATAAAGTTATAGACACTGGTGAAATCTGAATTGTATAGGTTTACAGTGTGCAGAGAGGACCTGGGATTTGCACACAGGAAGACAAAGTACTGTCCTGGAATTGACTTAGTGGGCAATGTCCCTTGTCGGGTTAAGTTGTTGCAGTTCGGACTAGCGCACTTGTAACAGAACAATGGAAATGGTAGTGTATAAACTCAGTAACCAGTGAATGGGTGAAAGAAAGGATTTTATAATTTTCTAGCTTTCCTGTTGATGGTGGCGCGGGTCCGTTGGATTAACGGTTAAGCAATTTAATTTCTTAATGGATTAATTTTGGAGGGAGCGGTTGTGATTGGCAGAGAAACAGAAGAATGATGTGGTGACGGGTGACTGGCGGAAGCATAATGGATAGGGCTATGGTATGGTATGAAGGAGAAACCACTTTTTGGAGGAGGGGGGGAAGGCGGTTAATGGTTTCGGCTGAGGGGGGTGCGAAATCCTGAGGTGGTGACATGTTGCGATAGGCGCGGGTTTGAATACTGCCCATTTTAGACCCCCCTCAATGGTAAATTTCGGATGGTGAGGTGGGGGTGAAACATAAGATGGGTCGTTGGATGCAACAAGGTGGGCACGGATGATGGGAAAGGTGGCGGGGTATTAACATGACATGATGGGGCATATGGTGGGGTAGGGAAAAGTATTAAATGGGGTATGATTGGAGTGTAGTGGGGTAGGTGGATGAAAATATGGGTGGGGAATCATTTCGGGTTAGTGAAACTTTAGGACTAGTGGGGTAATACGCCAAAAATCATTTGATATGCTAAACCTTAGAATTTTAATCCCTTTGCCTTTCTTCTGCACATAAAAATAATATTTAACATTCGACTTAGGATAAAATTTTCATGTTTTTCCTCTAATCACCATAGTGCTTCTACCTACCCTTTTTCATTTCAATTCTTTTTCTAAGCTAACATTTTCTCTTCTTGATTTGCAGAG
The DNA here is from genome assembly GCA_000404065.3 of Pinus taeda. NCBI lineage: Eukaryota > Viridiplantae > Streptophyta > Pinopsida > Pinales > Pinaceae > Pinus > Pinus taeda. Next base: position 39,187 of record APFE031361226.1, on the reverse strand, counting down.
TGCATTTAAACTAGAAGACCCAAATCAATTTTCTTTTATGAAAATCTATCTTATCCTATCACTTATCTCGCCATTGATTCAGATTAAACTGTTGAATCAATTTTTATTTCTACCTAGCTATTGATCTACCAGGATTAAACTATTTGGTAAACCTTTGTTCACTAACCTATTTAATATAACTTTAAATGTGTTCAATCATGGTTAAACTGTATGATTTGAACAAAACTTTAGTCATTGTGGCATTCAAGAACAATTTTCACACAACCTTATTTGATAATGAAATGAAAGATCTAACTTATAAGTAGTGGCACTTAGACTTGCAACACTTTCCGTATTATTTTTTATTTTTTGTTTCGTGGGGTTCTCATTTCCTTTTTTCCTTTTTTTATTTTTTAACATACCCTCTTTTCATTTTCGTTTTTCATATTTTCTGGAAATAATTTGAATATTGAAATTTATGTACAATATGGAATTACAAATACAAAATACTCAATCACATTGAGATCCTATAATTTATAGGACCCTAACAGAGTCTGTAGCTGGGGATGGCATTTCTCCAAGTGAAGTGTCAAGAACATATGATCAATAGCCTTGAGTACTCCTTGTCTACAATGTCTTCATCTGATTTCTTTGCTATTTTAAGATATTATTGGCAGCTCATCAATCCAGGCTTAGGGCCTTCACTGCGGGCTTCAACCTTTGTTAATAAGTTACCCAATCAAAACCATAAAGACTATCATATTGACAATTTTGAAAGGAAAATCTGTAGGCTAAGAAACATAGTGCTTCAAAATCCTACCATTGACAGGACCTCTAGGTATCTCTTCTCCATCTAGGCCTTTAAGGTACAATGCATTATTTCCCCTGAAAGCATGAACAATATATGGCCCATTCGAAAGATTATCAAACTTGCCATGTTTTCCTTTGTCTTCTCTCCTTGTATCCCATCTTAAAACTTGGTCCCCGATGTTAAAGTCATCAGCTTTTATTCTTTTGTCAAAGATCTTTTTTGCATTTTCTTGAATAACTTGGGTCTTGTTGTATACTTCCTCCATGGATTGATGCAACTAGATAGTTTGATTGATCCTTCTCTATATATCATTGGGTTCAACTTGTACTTCTTGAATGATCTTCATGATTGGAAATCCTAAAGAGGATGGAAAAACTGCATCCATTCTGTAGAACAAATGGTATGGTGACATGCTAATTGATTTTTTAGTAGTAAGTCTCTCAGCCCAAAGTGCATTGACCAACTTGTTGTGCCAAGACTTTTTGTTGTCTTCTAATATCTTTTTGATGATGTTTACCAAAATTTTATTTGAGGATTCAGCCAACTCATTACCCTAAGGGTAATAAGCTGTTGAATGTCCCATAGAAATGTGGTATTTATGGTAGAAGTCAACCATCTTTTTAGATTTAAAGGCTGCAACATTATCAATGATGATTTTTCTAGGACAACCAAATCTGGAGAGGATATTAGTCTCAAGGAATTTAATAAAGACAACATCAGTAGTAGCTCTGGAAGGGGTGGCCTCTATCCATTTGGTAAAGTAGTCAGTGGCTGTAAGAATCCACTTATGTTGGGCTAAGGAAGAGGGATGAATTTCACCAATGAAATCCAATCCCCATTGCTGGAAGTGGCTTTCAATAGAGATAGGCTTTAATGGCAGGGGCAATAGTTTTCTCT
>APFE031361226.1:0-32500 GCA_000404065.3 Pinus taeda | reverse complement strand
GGTCACAATTTTGGATGAATAATTTGTAGGCATAGCATTTAGCTGGCCTGGTAACACCAAGGGTGCATACCTTCCTACCATAACTATCATAGTAGATTGACTTGAGGATGGACCTAGTGGAGGTGTCGTTTGGATAACTACGGGGATAGTAGATATAATAATTTAAGAAACTAGAGGCAGGGGAGTTGAAACTATGGAATGAGTAGGACTGGGGGGCTGAAGATGTACAAATTGAGAAGATTGGCTAGATAAAGAGGATGCTGCAACAATAAAATAAGATAATTCAACATATTGCTGAATGAAAGATTCTTCGATAGCTTGGTCCAACACTGAAACTAGACCTTGTAATTTGTCAAATTGCTGTAAAGATTCAATATCAGGATCTGTTTCAAGGTCTTGGGCTTGGGATATATATGGTTGCAGTATGGCTTTGTTTATGACAGTTTGATCTACAAAAGCCTCAGACTTTGATCTAAACAAACTTTGCTAGAAAGTTAAATCAAATTCTATATCCTGTAAAGTTTCAAATTTCTCTGGGAGAGAATTAGACCTTGAAAAAGGAAAATTCTCAGGGAGAGAATTGAATCTAGACAGAGGACTATTACTACCTTGACTCTCGGTAAAGCTCTTTTTTCTCACTAGTTTCTCAGGGTCATCTACACTTTTAGCAAGTTTGGGATTAGGGTAAGATATAGTATAAATCCTTTTGGGAGCCAGGGCTATGAAAAATCATCACACAAAAATCAAAATCAAAATCAATGATAGAGTAGATATATACAAAAAAACAACCTCAGATCAGGTATTTCAAAATGATACAATAATTGCTTATTGAAATACTAATTTTAAACCAAGGAATAATAATGTTTTGGATTAAAATCTATTAGTCCCCAGTATGGTCACCACTATGTTATCGTTCTGTATTTTCGAGGTTGTGGGAGTAAATACATTGGAAAACATCAAACCACTTTTGAAGCTAGGATCTAGCCTTGCCAGCTTTAGAGAGGGATCTCTCTTTATGATTTAGCTTGCTTTTTAAGTTTATTTTAGGCTAGTTATGATTATTCTTGGTTGTTTGTTTGAATTTGTTTGATTGGTTTGGTTGGTTGATCTGATCAAATTACTTTCTTTCCATTGGGATATGGAGTCAAATAAAGCTGGATGCTGCACCAAATGTTTAAAAGAGTAATCACAGGGCAAGCTAGTTACATTTACTGGATCTTTTAAATTGAATTATGAAATGGAGAAAAAGTGTGTTTCAGTAGTGATTGAAAAGAATTTGAGAAATTTTCAATTAGACTTCAGAAGAAAACATACAGATTGCAAACACAATCCAAATAAGGTGTTCAATTAACATATCTTATTTTTCACATCTTCCGTTTTACAATTAGATTTCAGATGATAAACATACAAAGAATAATAGTGGAAACAATTGTTACAATAAGAAAAACATCACCGGTAAATCCCAACACAAGAATCCTATGAAAAGTCTTTGTATTAATGGTACTCTAGCAACGTGGAAAAAGTACAATGCTTGATAAAAAAACTTACAATGATCAGGAAACGACCCTCAATACTTCAAATGAATGAAGTATTCAAACATAATTTGCAAAAAATATTACAATTAATGCCTCATTGACATGGCATTCTATTATTAACTTCAAACTAACAAAAATGAAATAATGCGACCAAAAGAGGTGAATTTTGCGAAGTGATCTAGACATTTGGCACTACTTTGGTGGAGAACAGTTGCTAAGTGGCCACTATTTGGGTGTTGCGCTAGTGAAGTTGGCTATTTCTTTAATCCTCGTATTCACATAATTTATCCCACCACTCCTCATCTGGATTGGTAAATTTTGTTTCCTTGTGGTAGATCTCCTCTACCTCGGTATATCGAGCGAATGTGGGTTTTACTACAAAAATGTGCTTTATCTCATGCTGGATGAAACTCATGTTGTTGATAGCTTCATAAAAAGCTCTCCCTATCATAGCATATTTAATGTGTGAAGACTTGGCTGTATCCTTTGCGACGTCTTTCAGCTTCTTTATATAGTCTTCCCTGGTAATTAGCTTTTCATTGATCACAAATAAAGAAGGAAAACCCTTCTTATTTAATGCTTCTATTATGGTGAAAAACCTGTTAACTACTACCTCTAAACTGTGATATTTATCTATCAGCTGGACAATAAAATTCTTCTTTGTCATAAATTTATTTACTTCTAATATTGTTTATGTTCTATCATATACTCCCAAATCATCCAATTCATATATGTTTTTAGAGTTGAGAAATTTGATAATGTGGTTGGCTGTGATAGGAATTTATCCCAATTCAGTGTTGATAGTGGAAATGGCCTGCTTATCTTTGTCCATCAACTATTTCTGCTCAAGTATAATCTGGATACAAGGCGAAATTTTATCCGTTGCTTCAATAATATCATTCTAGATAATTTCTTTAACTTGGGCCAGTGTGTGGCCAATAAAGGACTCAGTTGTTGATTTCCTCCATACTTCTATCTGGTTTTGAGCTTTCTGTAGCTCTGCTGCATGGAAAGTTTCAGCCTTTTCCTTCTAGTCTTGTAGAAGATTGACTTGAGCCTACAATCTTTTGATTTCTTCAGTTTGGAGAGACATATTAAGCACTCCACTTGACAACTGATTTGCAACAACCCTGTGTTTGTTGTAGAAGATGTAGCTGTAGGAATTGCTATGATAGGAAATGATTCCAAAGGGACAATAGCCATTTTGGAGGCTTTCTCCTTTTCTTTGATTATATTTTCCATCTATTGGCTTGTTGGGGCCTGACCCAGGTTCAGAGTTAATTAGCCAAACAAATCTCGGTATTATTGGCCCTTTCGGCAACAGTCCGTGGAGCGCAGAATGAGGTCTCACACAAAGTAGTATGGGAGGGTGCTAGAACCAGGTTTCCACACCCTGGAGGTGTCTGATGAGTTTGACTGGTCTGCAGTTTATCCCTACACATAGGCTGCTTCACACACTTTCCCGTTCCTCACGACCTGATGTATTGCCTTCGTGCAGCCCTACCTAGGGGCTGAGCACTTCTTTATGTGTTATTACTCAAGACCTTTCTTATATTCCAATGTTATTTAATTATGTTTTCCTACTTGAGTGCTTTATGTTATACTTAACAACATAAAACATTCATATAGGTGTGCGTAGTAAGTAAACAATATATTTGCAAATCATATCACTCATGCATTAACCCAAGAATAGATGCATAGAATTATAACCAAACTTCTCTTTATTTATTCTTTCCATGGTTACAGACTCGACTCGCCCTATGCACTTAGCTACAGGGTTCCACGCACTCAGCTGCAGTCTACTAGGCCTTTGCACACTCAGCTGCAGAGCCTTCTCCTACTCTACGACCCCCAGACATACTCTACACTTGACTTAACCACTCAGACTTCTCATGCTCATCTATCTTCTTTTACACTTAGAGCCTCACTCTATTTATACAATCCCATGGTTCGCAAACCATGGGTAGGTCTATCCAGCCGACATTACATTACAAAACTAGGGTGGACAACCCTGTGACTCTATCATACTTTCATGCCCCATGCTTGCAATTCGTGGAGCTTTATAACAAGATTCAGTCAAAACTTGGGATTTGAGCCCCAAAACATTCCTTGGGGGGATTCATGCCCAACAGGCCCCCAACACAAATATCGTGACTCGCCCTTGACTCACTCTGTCGGAGTGACAATATTTGCGTGGAGTCCCTCCAACTATTCTCGAACTATGAGGAGGTCAGCAACGCACTGAGATGTTGCTTGCTGGATTTGCTGCATATGTTGTTTCGAGACCTCTGTGTCGGGAGTGCTTCTCTACATCAATGTGTGCATCCCCTGCATGTGTGTGAGCTTGCCTTCGATTTCTGCCATGATGGTGAAGGCCTCGTCAATCCAAGGCTAGACGCATGCCTTTAGGACTGCTTCCTTATGTCGTGATGTGTCCACCTACTCCTTCAACACTTTAGCCTACTGCATCCGCGCGAGCCTCTGAGTGAGGGCCACCATCTGCGTAGTTCCTTTGACACTGTCATACTACTGTTGGAGTTCTCAGGCCTCTGTCTCCAAGCACTAGATGTTAGGGTCCTCATATATATTTGTGAGGACCTCAAATGATTCTTCCAACATGCTAGTGTTGTCTCGTATTGCACTGCCACTTTCCTCCAATCTCGCTGTGATAGTGCTAGAGCACTGTTCTCTGACTTCCGCGGGGGTGGATGGTTGTGCCTTTAACCATAGCTTGGTGATCTGAAGGTTCAGCTCTAGCTGAACCTTTGTCAATTCTTCCCTTGCCTCATGGACCCCTGCTACTAACATGTGCATCCACTCTTCTGCTAGTATGTCTGCTGAGATGGCTAGCTCTGGGACGCTTTGGCAAGCATCATCTATCACCTGTACTAGCTATTGATTCTACGACACCACTTTGTCATGCTGCAAGCTTAGTTGTTCTATATTTATTTTTTTCTCACTGAGGACTTGGAGCACGCGACTCTCCCTAGCTCGCAGCTCTGTAGTTATCCCATCCTACAACACATATAAGGTTTCACGTGGGAGAGAAGCTATATTGATACTGAGAGCTTTCAACACGCTAACCGTAGGCCTATCAGCCTCATTTAATGTCACTAGTGCCCCTTCCGGAAACACTATGGTATTTGTAATCCGTGCGTGTAACATATGCTCTGCTGTTGTTGAGCCGACTGCGAGGCTAGCCCAAAGGGTACTAGCCTTTGGGGGGCATGCCTGTAATTCCTACAGCTGTGATGTGAGGGCACCCAACACAATCTGGTTCTCCTGCATGAAATCTTGGAGAGCCTCAGAGGTGACATCGCACATAGTTTCACCAATGTCATGCAGATCACCCTCAGTTAGGGTGATCGGGTCAATGGACAACTTTGATGCCTTGACCTTCTTACGCAACCTTGCCTACTCTGTTAGGTGTTGGTGCTTTAGCTATGTCAATGCAGTTCGTGGGTCCACACCTCCTTCTTCTGTCTCTGCTTCCTCTACTTCCTGCCCCTGTGTTGTGTGGCCCTCGCCCACCTTCACGACTGCCTCTTGTGCTGCTGCAGCTGCTGTGGCCTTTTCCTACTTAGTTGCTTTATGTTCTGCATCTCGCGCTTCCCACACTTCTACTGCTGCTACTTCCTTCCTTCGTTTTTTGGCTAATGGTGCGATGCGTAGCTTGGCCTCGTCTTTCTTTCTTTGTGCTGTTGAATTCTCAATCTCTATGATGTTTAGGGCGCGCCACTTTGGTGGCCATGCCTCCAGGACATTGAAAATGAAGTCATTTGTGGCTATGAAAGGTAGCTTTGTCCACTGTTTAGTAGGGTCCTTACGCACCCTGATATAAATGCTATGCATCTCCGCTTTAAATTCTGCAAAACTCTACAGACTCTTGTAAATAGTGGGTGACAACCATGGCTTACAGTTGATCCCCATTCTAAGGTTCATCTCCATGAATACACAGAAAATTTTTCTGTCGCGTATCCTCTTAGCATCCTTCGTGGCCTAGGGTGAAGCATACTTCACGGCCTTCGGTAAATCCCTGTCAATTATGGGGAATTGACTATACTCCAACAATTCCCCAGCCACGAGCACTATGGATAGCAACAACCATGCATAGTGGAATGTTTTTCCTTGTTCCTGGGCTTTGCAAAAATTTTCTAATAACTCCTTACAAAGGATCTTGAACCAGTTAAATTGTACCCCCTCCGCACACTGCTCAGCCAGTGGTACCATCAGCGCAGGTACTTCATCTGTGCGACATTTGCGCATGACCTTTCCTGCTAGGATTTGGGTTGCCACACGCACTGCTTTCTCCTTGATGCTGGAGATGGCATAGATCCTCTTCTTCTTTTCCAGCTTGTACTTTTTCTTCATGGTCTCCACGATGGCCAAGTCACTACCCTTCCCTTCTGATATGTCCGCGGGGTCCTCTCCTTTGCATGGAAGCTGGGAGACGCGGTGAATCATGTCTGCTATGATGGGGATGGGCTCCTCCAGCCACATACACCCATCATGCACCAGGAAGAGCAGCTGCTTGATGACAAAAATAGGTATTGGGGCACGGTAAAAGTGCGGCACTAAGAGTAGGTTTATTAGCCCAACCTTTTCCACTTTGCATAACCACTTCCGTGGCTCTAATTCTGTCATCCCCGCCATGATGTTCTACTTGGGCTTCATAAGGTTCCTGGTCTCAAGGTGAGGGAACTTCTCGTGGTCAACAAGGTCCCAATATTCAAATTTTAGGCTCGGCATGTGTTCCATGTGCATGCCTTCAAACATAATGTTGTCTGGGAGGAACGGGGTCTGGAGCGATCTCTTGGTCTCATCCAGGTCCTTGGGCACCTTTGCCTTCCCTTTTCGCAGGGGGACATAGGCGAGCAATTTTGTCATGTGGTGCACAAGATGAGTGTCCTCCTCTATGCTTTCATCCTTGTCCTCCACGATGATAAGATCCTCTAGATCTTCTTCTTCTTCATCTGTCTCTACGGTTACAACTTTTCCCTTCTCCTCCATTGACGGTTTGTTATGCAGTAGGTTCTGCGGGGACACACGTACATGAACCATTGCTTGTTTTTCCTTGTTAGGTCTTGGCGTGTACAGTGATTTCAGGATTTCTGCTACAATCCTGGCTCCTTTTAGAGCATCTCCTAAGGCCAGGGCCTGCACAACCTCTCCGGTGGTCATTTCGGTTACCTCCATAACGTCTTGAGCAGTTGCCATCGTATTCATCCAGAAATATATCACTCGCGAACTCAAGGGCTCAATCAATGCTCTGCTCACAATACTTAGGGCTCTGCTCAATGGCTCAATTCAAAAATGACCAAGTGTTGTTTTCTAGGAAACCCTTTATATTTTATAGTGATTTTTGAATTTGAATTCGATTGTTCCCCCAAAATCCGGTTCATCAATGCTCCCTTGGTGGCAGATTTTCCCATATCTTGCCCATACATCGCGTCTTAAATGCCTGCCACCCAATCCATTTGGCCTCAAGTCAAGCATCCCATCATGAATAGTGACTTTAATGGTCACTTTTTGGCAAACCCACGTGGCAGTGCAGCCCCCTGTGCGTAGTCGCGGACCTTGTGACTCTATGCTTTTATGCGCATCTCCAATAACACGTACCTCCCGAGCAGAATAGTTTATAGTCCCGTTCTCCCTTTCAACTGCTTGGAGCACTAAGACTGTTCCTCCTTCAGCTAGTCAGGTGTCTGTGCCACCAGTGTGTGGTTTCCTCTAGTCATCCAACATTCTTCCTAACCTTTTACCATTACTGGCAGTGTCGCGCACCTTATCCTTTACAACACACCACCCTGGTTAATTTTCTTAGTAATATGCGGTCCAAGCCAAGGCATCAAACTGATCAATTCACGACAATAGCGCTCAAACTTGTCAGCATGATCGTTCACACCTTGTTTTATCACCGTGTTCTTCTTATTGAGAAAATCATCCCTTATCTCATCTTCCAACTTCTTGACTTCTACTTCTACCAAAGTGCTTTTCTTCCTTAATCACACCCTTTCTTTTTCAAGTTCTTGGAGCCTAAAGCTAACTTGTTGGATTTTTACTTCCAAGGTTCCATGAACCTTTGTATCTATTGGTGTGATAATGTGTGGCCTAATTTCTTCAGTTGCTTCATACTCCAGCCTTGGTAGTGCTTGCGCGGTCAGGGTTTTTCACACGGTCCTATATTCCTAGAGAACCACTGGTATGTGTAGGTACCAATCAGCTCACTTCACATGGTGGACCGTGTTCAGTGCTTCATGTACTTTGTCAAAAGCTTCTGCATGCTTGGCCTTACCATACCTCCTAGTCCCAAATGGAGGGGTCGTTCGCACCATTGTCTTGCCTGTTCCTGCTTACTGATCACGTTTCCTACCGCAAGGACGGTGTGACTTCGTGTAGGGTGCACACCATATGCCTGTATCCATTTGAAAAGGTGGGCACATGAACCATTTCTTCCGTCATACATGGATTTTATCCACATTTGAGGCTTCCCAAATTGTAGGCGCATCATCCTTCTGCATTCGCGCCAGTCCTCAAAACTCTGCTGGTGAGTACCCCACCACCTTGCGGGCATAGCGCATAGTACCCATTTCAGAGCGTCAAAACGCTATTGTTCTAGCACTTCTTTTTCAAATTTGTTTAGGAACTCCTTCACTTCACCTAACCCATCATACGTAGGTAGATCCCTTACCTCTGTTGCTACGCAGTGCAACAACCTCATCATCATGTTACAGTTGAGACTGGTTACCTTGTGTAACCAGTTATGCCATCATTCTATCTCTTCGTCAGAATCTGATGTGTGGGAGCTTCTGCTCTCCCAATATATTTGGCCATCCGTGGTTGGATTTACCCAATCTTTCTCCTGCACGGTTATCTTGTAGATGCAGTCTAGATCATCGTCACTATTGTAGTCGCGCACTGGCTCTGTGTAGTGCGATCCTTCTGCAGGGTCTAAAGGTACCACTACGCATAGTGACTTTTTCTCAAAAATCATCTTGCGCTTCTTTAGATTTATCACTCCATTCATGTTAGTGGCCCAATCTATTCTGAGTAGTGTGGGATAGGGATTGTTGTCATCAACATTCTCTATCACTTCAAAATCTACTAGCGCACTTGCACCGTAGATATCTACTGTGATTCCCTACAATCTTCCCATAGGTAGGATATTTTGTTGGTTCGCCATTCATAGTTAGATATGAGACCATTGCAGCGCAGGCCTGCCCATGCACTCCCATGTCTGCTTTGGCAGGATGTTCACGTCCGATCCTAGATCCAAAATCACTTGATCCATTTCATATTCCGCGATCTGCGGAGTGAATCTCATCTCCCTTTCTATTCGTGCCATGTGCTTCTCGAGCTTTTAGACTATGCGCTGTTCTCCTAGTGTGGTCCTAACACATCTAGTGAGAGTTATTGTAGCCCCTTCATAGCTTTGCTATCGTGCAATAACTTCATGCATGTCTCAAAGAATGTAGTGAGCATCGATGGGTCCATTTCCGACTCCATTCTGTCTTTACTTCTTGAAGTGGAGGCATCTGCGAATCTCTTCTTAGCTTCCATGAATGCCTTCTTAGCACGCTCCAAATCAAATTCTGGTTCCTTTGTTGGAGCCTTGCGAACCTAGGTACTTTCTTCAGGTTGCTTTCCTTTGTCATTCCCTGTCGTGATACCACTCTGGAGTAAGATATTTACATTCGGGTCTTCCTCGTATGGCTTAGATCTCATCATTTGGAGGTTCTTAGTCAGGGGAAGCTGGAGTGCTCCTTTCTTGCAACCTTGCTATCAATATGGGATAGTCCTTTGTCTCATGATCAAACTACATACAATATAAGTATGATGGTCTCATTGGATTTGTACAATCGCAGGCATAATGCTCCGACCCTTCGCAATTGTAACATATCAACTGTCAGCGACCTCTTCCTGGTCCTATTCCCCCTCGGCCTCATCCGTGCCCTTGAAATCTAGTGTGTGCCATTCCTGCATTTTGATCAAGGGGCTGTGTTTCGACCTGAACTCTATAGGTAGGAGTCCAATCCATAATCAGTTCATAACTTCTACAGGTGCACTCATCATGGCCTACTGACCTGTAGAAATTATAGAACAACTGCTGGGAATTTTCCGTATAATTCTGTAATAGATGGCAGTTATCTGTAGCATGCTTTCCTCCTATCTAAAAAATCGCGCACCATAATGCAGGCACCATGCTTGGTCCTACTTATGCCGCCAGTCTTCATGGAATTGGTCCCTCTCCTTGTTGTGCCCCTGGCCCTTGCACTTTATGCACCATACCTCATCGCGCACTTCTGGATGAGCCATCCTGTTCTGTTTCAAACTTTACATCTCAAGGCACAAGTTCTTCAACTATGCATAATTTGCTGAACTCCCAGGTTAGGATCTTGTCGGAGTCACGTGCAATCTCATTGCGACCTCCAAATCTTTAGCATGAGTGGTTAGCCTTTGTTGTGACAATGCATTCCATAGATGCGGTGTTAACGAGGCTACAAACCATTCGCGGTGTTTCCCATCTGTAAAGGTCATGTTTGCTTCGCAAATTGTGCACTTCAGTCTTTGATCCAAATCACACGGGGTTTCACCTGGTAGCATTGTGATTTCCTTGAATCTAATGATCGATTGTGCCTCTGATTTTTGCCTGCTAAATTACTTGTTTAGTTCAACTTGGATATTCGTTATCCCTGCATTCGGATTGTCATATACCAGGTCAACACGTGATCTTGCAAAGCTCTAACCAACATTTCCTTATTTATATTGTCATTCGTTATGTTATCTCAAAATTTGACCCTGCTAGGCTGTTGATCAGGTAGACTTCAAGTAACTATTTCAAACCTACTTTAGGCTGACGCTTAGCCTCCCCAACCTGAGAGGGCTCTCTCAATGGATTAATGATTTTGATTATGATTAAGATGGATAACTCTTGTGAAACAAATGCAGAGATGTAAGTGGTGGAAACACAGTTAGAGATTATCCATTGGGCTTATGGAGTCAAAACAGTTTCAGCATAACAATGATATCAACCTTACATAGAAGTCAGGACATTAAGAATTCAACCATTCAGAACACACCAAACACATATAGGACAACACAATTTATAAATATGTGAATGAAATTATAGCACAACCAGTGATTTCTAAGTAATCACACATCTATACCACTGCAAATATTGAAGAGAGGATAATACACAATATTCAGAACAATAAATTCCTTCTGATTCCTAAGAAGTAAAGCCAAGTCCTGTATTAATAAAACAAAGTTTTTTACATAAAGCCAAATATTAGAGCCTTTTTCAATAAATTTCCAACCCCAAGTACATTGCTCTCTCTCCTATATATAGAATTCTGTACATAGCTGAGATTCTTCCTCCTATGTGAGGGGAACTCGAATTATGCTTGCTATGACACCTACTCAAACTTTAACTAATATTAAATACAACAACTGCTAACTGGGAGTTTTAGAAACCTAAGACAATTAGGAGTCTAATTATACATCATGCTAAGCATAGCATTTATTACAATCAAAATTCGTTCTCTGACAAGTGGTTTCCTTTAGTTTAGCTTTAGTGGATGTTTAAAGCTCTTTGCTGGTCCTTAATGTCTTATCTCTTTAGTGTTGCTAGAGAGTAGAAAACTGCCCCTGTTTTTCTGCTTTCGGTTTCCTCAAAGATATTCGAAACCAATTATCCATGTTGTTCTTCATTGATTACACAAACAACGTATTGGGCTGCCATGTTTTTCATGTACTGTAGACCTGGTTCATGTACACGTGTTAATACAAAACTTGTCTAATGCTGCCTGAAGCATCATGAACCAAACTGGCTATGAATAATGACCATTAGATGTACTAGGCCAGCATGTGTAATATTGTTATATGCCATGTTCAGAGTCTTTAAATTCAAAAGTCCTTCAAGCTTTTGGCATCTAGCATCAGTTATACATCATGAATTTATGTTGAGATATGTCAAAGAAACAAGAATTCGAGAAATTTGCAGCTCCTTAAAGTTTGTAAGCTCAGCCACAGGTTTGATCTGAGTTCTTTATATAATTGCACCATCCAATGTTTAATGCTTCTAATTCTGTAAGCCCTTTTAGATGCACCAATCCACCATGAATCCTTGAGCACATCTCCATATCCAGACTTGTCAAGTTCACAAGACCAGCTAAGGCACGCAAACCTGATGTAGTTATTGCATTGCTCTTTTTTTTAAAAACTAAGTGAAGTCAAGTTTGTAAGTCCAAATGTTTCCAGTGATTGCAATCTTCCTTGTGTAAAGATGAAAAATGTGCTCCCTGATATTGCCTACTCTAGAATTCAAAGCACTGTATTTTGCATTTAAAACTTCAAAATGTGCATTATCAGCACCTCGGGAAGGAATAGCCATTGCAGATGAAATTGCCATTATTGCATCACTCAGAAAATCACTGCTTGTTAGGTCATCAAGATCTACTCTTTCCCACTCAACTTGCTCAATTATAGTTGCTACAGGTTTGATTCTTCTATCATATTCTACAGTTTCCAGAAGCTTCAAATCATCACTGACAAAACTGTCTTCTTTGTGAAGGACCACCCTTCCATTTGTAATGACAACATTATCGCCTGACCCAAGTCCAAACTCTAACACTAAAAAAAATAGAAACACTTTGAAAATAATCCTTGAAAGAGTCCCATGAGATTTCTAACAGTGCAGACCTCAAGCGATCTGACTTCAAATCATTTGCTTAAGCTAGCTTAGCAACTTCTTCAATAAAAGCTTCGACACTGATATTACTTGTTTGTGAACTATATATATGTTGTGCCTCATACCAAATCATTAACTGGTTTAGAAATTCTAAAGACTTGGCATGGTACCCTTTTGGTTCCATCCAACAGATAGCGAAGTCCATGATGAAGAAATCTCAACCCTCTCTTTGAGGTAAGATCAACAACGAGAAGATGGGTAACTGGCTTCATGTCATTTTCAGTTTCTGGAGAATGTAAATATTTAAGTTTCACCACCATTGAATTCCTCTTCAAAAATGATGTAGCAAGGGGCACAAACTTTTGATGGTCCTTTCCCTCTCTAATGAGGCTTGTGAAATCTTCTAGTCCAGCATCAGAAATACGTTGACAACAGTTAAAATTTAGATGCTGAAAATTTAGACAATTTTGCGATAGTGAAATCCTTGAATCTGTCACGTCTGAACTAGAAATATCAACTACCAGGAGGGACGGTCCCTGCATTGCAAGAATTTAAAGCCAACTATCTTCCACACTAGGGTATTCTCCATTGCAAGTTTTTTGAACCTTCAAAAAGTATTTTTGAGCATGACTATGAGTCTGAATAACGGACTTTGAACCAACAAACGCTTCAATCTTCTTCTAGTCCCTATCAAACAGCTGTAAAGCTTCAAGGAATTTGTCGTGTTCCCTCTCCACCACCTAGTATGATAGCAAGTACTGTTTTAGGGTTTGCAGAAGGCTTCTTAGGCATTGCCACATTAGTGTTTGAAATCGTAACATTCTTTCCAATCCTTGCATTTTTGTCAATGATACAATTCCTTATTTTTTTGTTCTTTCCAATTCCAATAGGTACTTTCCCTTCTACTAGGAGTGCTGCAATCCCAGCCTATGTTTCATAATAGTCAGCACCAATCATCATGGCATCATTCAATTCAACTCCAGATTCCAAATATGAATGAATTCCAACAATGGAATGCTCAATATTGCATTTATGAAGAAAAGATCCATGTGAAATTATTGAATCCAGTACCTGGCATTTATCTATTATTTCCCTGATTGCTCTGATACCATTTCGGAAAGCCTAGTTGAACGACCAAAACCGTAGAGCAAAGTACAACTGCAAACATGTTCCAGTACCAAGACACCTAACGACCTAATGAGGAGGATAAGCGGTTGGATATGATAGATGGAGTGTATAAGCTGACAAATTTTGATGTAAACACAACGAATTTTGATAAATATGACAGCTGGGTGAGATTTGCTGCAGATCTGAATGAATCCTTGATTTCATAGTGCAGCCAGTGTAAATTCTAGGTTTTGCGCTACGAAAACACCTAGACAGTTTCATAACACATAAGAAGATTAAAACAAATTTGATACATGGAATATATGTGAGTTATGTAACCAGTGATGAAGGAGAACGAAGTGTTTGACCTTTATTTAACCATACCACCAAGACTCCTAGGAATTAGATACTAAGAAAATTTGAAAGAAAACTAAACCCGGACTAACACCAAACCTTTACAATCCAAATGATGTGAACAATTTAGAAATTGTTTCTTAGGTGATAACAGGTGGCTCCACTTGGGATAGTGTGCTCCTATAGTATGCTAAGAACTCACAGGTCCAGTGCTTTATCCTCTTATGACAAATGGAAAATTGCTTGACAAGCATCCCCTTCAAGCTTCTTGGGCCTTCACCTCAGGCTTAAGCTTGATGATCATTGTAGGAGAAAGAAATCTACATCTACTAAAAAATGCTCAGTCAACCTTGAGCTTATTTGCATATTCCTACCTACCCTATCAACTGCAATTTCCACTTTAGGTCAAGCAACATGATATTTCCAATAAAGCCATTCAATTGTCCTTCCTGATATTGGAGGCTCTTGACTGCATTCGACCTCAAAATAACCATGTTAGTGAGACGACAAAATCAACTCATAATGTACCTGATCTTCATAAAGCAAATGAAAATGAAATACTGATGTGCAAAACTTTGCCATGTATTCATTTATAGGGTCAAAGAGAACATGGTTATTTTGATAATCATCATAACATTCTATCTCTTTAGACAATTGATTCTTAGCCACACATGATTTCTTTGATATGCTATCCAACTG
Organism: Pinus taeda; assembly: GCA_000404065.3. Taxonomy (NCBI): domain Eukaryota; kingdom Viridiplantae; phylum Streptophyta; class Pinopsida; order Pinales; family Pinaceae; genus Pinus; species Pinus taeda. Next base: position 18,115 of record APFE031361226.1, on the reverse strand, counting down.
CTTTTTTGAATGATTCCGACAATCAATGTAATTTTCCCCACTATTGTGATCATTCTTTGATGTAAGATACTGCAAGGAATTACATAAATGATCAACCTTTTCATCTACCTTTTCCTCTTCCAATACTTCTTCTTGATATTTGCAATCAATTTCATGCTCGTAATGATCTGAAGCCTGACAAGTCTGCTACATCTCTACATCAATCTCAAAGGACGTAATATGATTTTCATAAGTAATCCCCTATTGATTTTCATGTTGCATTTCATGGGATGTTATACTCTTCTTGGTGTTGAAATGTATTGTTATGAAGAGCCTCTAAAATTTCTTCATCCATAAATTCATCATCATCATGACAATCCTCCAAATATTGAATAAGATTTAAAGAATGTTTACAACAATCTTGGACTAGCAACAAGGAGGGATGAGATTCTTTATACATCTCATAGAATTCATCGTGAAAATCAGCAAGAGAATATAATGAATCATTTTCCAAGATTTTATACCAAGACCATGCTTTTCCTTCTAAAGTGGTCATAAACATCTTCATGAGACAATATTCAGGGAAATGAACCTTAAGACTGCGTACATGCATATGGAACCTAACAAAATGAAGAGAAGCATTGTCTTTCTTTTCATCTTTGAATATTGTAAGATCCTCTAACCATTAAACCTTTGGCATATGATTTGGAAAACTAGGGATATGAGACCGATTCATAGGAGCATACCTGGCATTCATTCTTGCAGTGGAACTCATCTTGAAACTTCATCAAGCTACTGATCTTCTAGCAGTGGAGTCACCTTCAAATTTCTTATTTGATGTGTGGAGTCGCCAAGGTAGTTTTGCAACCTCAAAAAGATATCTGAGCTCCTGCTACCTTCCGAAGTTCAGCCTCTTAATTTCGGGAATGAATAGACTTCAGGCTCCCGGCAGACACACCAAAATGTTATCACAAAATCAGACCCCGACAGGCTGTTGATCAGGTAGACCTTGTGTAACTCTTTCAAACCAACTTTTGGCTGAGGCTTAGCCTCCCCAACTTGAGAGGGCTCTCTCACAAGATTAAAGATTTGGATAATGAATAAGATGGCTAACTCTATGAAACAAAAGAACAAGTGTAAGAGGTTGAAACACAACTAGAAAGTATCCATTGGGCTTATGGAGTCAAATATGCTTCAATATTGATAATAACATTAGCTTTACATAGAAGTCAGGGCATAAGAATTCAACATATGGAGAATATATCAGAAATGCATAGGACCGCACAGTTTATAAATGTGTAAAGGAAGTTACAACACTATCAGTGATTTCTAAGTAATCACACATTCATACCACTGTAGATAAAGAGAGAAGAACAACACAAGATATTCTGAACATTGAATCCCTTCTGATTCCTGAGAAGCAAAGCCAAGCACTATATTACTAGAAACAAAGTATTACACCAAAGCACAATAAGAGAGTTTCTCTGAAAAATCTTCAACCCTTAATACATTATTTCTTCTCCCATATATAGAATTCATGTAGATTCCTTCCTCCAGCATGAGGGGAATTCGAATTCCTCATAATTTGACACCTATTGACACTTAAAACTAACTATTTAATACAAAAGACAACTAACTAGCAGTCCTAGAGACCTAATACAACTAGGAGTGTAACTCCTTATTATGATTATAAAAACCTTATCTAACCATTTAAAGACTTCTTTGACACCTATAACTCCGTGAATTCGAATTTGGTGGTGCTCATAACCCTCCAGCCGGCCCTTGATGACTCATCCTTTTGCTGTTCCTAGAAACTAGGAGACTGTTCCTTGCTCTGTTCTGGCTGAAAAATAGGTCTTGGGACAGAGCTCATATCTTCTCATAAAAAATGTATTTGGAAAAACTGAAGGAGGCTTTTGTGAACCAATCCATGCTGAACAAAAACCTCTCTTGGTTTTTTGAAACATCTTTCCTATTACCCAGAATGAGTCTTTGAAAAGCAGGTGTAAAAATATGTTTGTGACAAATTGCACCTATAGCAGTTTCGTAGAGCAAGTTTAACCATGAATTTCTCCCACCTCATAATGAATTTGAAGAAACCGAAATATTTTTTTGTAGTTCAGTATCGTAGGAAGAAAAGCCTCTTTAATTTTTCAAAATTGAGTTCTCAGCTGCTCAGGGATATCCTTGGAAGTTGACTGCTAGAAACAAGGAGACAAAGCTCCTCGTTTTTAGAGTTTCATCCTTATGCTTGTCTTCGAATCCTTCTGCTGACCATGTTGTCTCTTTTAATCACATACATGCATTAAATTAACCATATACACTGCTCAAATACTTGTGCTAAGATGAATAACTCCTTTAATGTTGCTTGATGTCTCATGAACAATACTAGCTATGAAATAATGACCATTTTCATAACATAGAGTTTGGAGTTCATGGATGTCCTCCCCTCACATGATTTGCCCTTGCTTGATGTTCAAAACCTGTTAGTAATCCTTTGCAGCAGCCCATATTCAAGAAGGGTTCCTTTTTCTTCTCAAAATTGGCCCACAAAATCATGATGTGCAGCTACAGCAGTTTCGTAGTGCATATAGTGTATTTCTGTGAGTTTGCGCTACGAAAACTCCTAGTTGATTTCATAGTGCATGTAATTTTTGAAACAGCCTTAACACATGACACTTTGAACAAATGTGGGACCAATGGTGGGTAAAACAAGATTGTTGACCATATTTAACAAAGGGAACAAGACTCTATCCTTAAAAGAAACAATGAGAATGACCAAGACCAATTCTTCCTTACCTTACCCTTTTTCTTTGAAATCTTTTTAGTGATAACAGGATCCTTGCCAAATATGACTTGCATACCATCTCCCACTTTCCAAGCTAACCAATTTGAGAGATGGGGATAGGAAGTCATAAGAGATTTCCAGACCATAAACCATCTTTTGGGGGAAGAATGCAACTGTCTTCTGATCCAGTCCATAACCTTATGTCTACTTATATATTTTTCTCTTATGACATGACTCCACAGTCCTTCCCCAAACAAGTTTCTCCATAGGCTTTTTAGAGATAAATCTTTGGCAAACCGAGATAGATTTTTAAAACCCCATCCTCCTAGATTTTTTAGGGTAGAAAGGATGGACCAATTAACAATATGAACATTTCCTTTGTTGCTTTTTCTAGCCCACAAAAAATTGAAAATCATCTACCTGATCATTGCAAGGATAACAACAACGATTTTTTCCAATGACAACCAGAATACAAGAATATTCTCCATAATAGATTTAGCCAAAATCAATTTACCACCTAACGAAAGTGCATTGTGGCACCAAATATTTATTTCCTGTTCCACCTTTCTGATCATCCACATCCAGTTAGTAGTGCGTATTTAACAGACCATATGTGCGGAAAAACTGAGGAGTGGTCCAACTCCAATCTGCCTTAAATGATGATAAAGTGGTGGTTCAACTATTTAAAAATTTAGAAATATGGGATTTGTTTTTCAAGGTGGTGTTGTATAGATATAACTCAAATGCCATGAATCTCATTCCAACTTGGGGAAATATTGCTATTTAAATTCGATCATTCACGAAGGATTTGGTGAAAAGAACTCTCCTTACCTACCACTCGGACTTACACCCATAGATTGTTAGCGATATTATCTTGCCATAAACACTTATGTATGCTCACTCTTCAATAATGGATAAGCACAAGTGTGGGTTTCAACTTCCTTCAAAGGTGTGAAGCTTTATGTCCTTTAGAACCATTATCACACCTGCCATTGAATCAACACCAACATATTTAATTTGAAGACAAGATACTTTCTAATTATTTATTCAACAAATATCCTTCTTATATTTGACTTATATATTTATAAGTTAAGCTAAGATTAATATATGAAGCATTACATTGACATTGAACCTTTTGAATAAATAACATAATGTTGTGGTAATTCATAAACATTGGGATGAATATTTGGTGAACACTGTAATTTTAATGGAACATCCTATCTAGGGTAGATCAACAAGAAGGGATCACATAACTGGATAAGTACTTTAACAACGAGACTTATGCCGATTGAGCTAACCCTCAAGGCTAATTAATAGTTAAATTATTGATTAATAATATTAATTTAAAATAAGGGAAATTACAAGTAAAAAAAGTTCCAACAAAAAATTATTATAAATAATGTTAAATCAAATCAATAATACATATTAGTAAATTAACAATAACGTAACTACAAGTTAGATTTTACAATAAAAACATATAATTCTTATTAATATAAGATTTCAACAAGAGAAATTAGATATAATATTCCTTTACAATTAAAATAAGATTTAAAAATAATAATAGAAATAAATAAAATAAAATAATTAATATTAATATTAGATATAGAAAATATATGAATAATATTGATAAACAAAGAGAATGGATTAGAAAGAGAATAAGGTAGATATTTTCATTGATAAGACCAGATTAGATTAAGAATAGTGTTAATAATATTTTAAGAATTTAAAATGACTAGAGAAAAGGAATTTAAATTAACAAGTCTAGACCCATCTTAACTTTGGATCTACCAAGTTGTGAGGGATAAAATCTCTCTTGAGGTACAAACCTCTTTTACAATGAAAATAGATTTTATCCCTCTAGGAGATTGGAAAATCCTGAGTTAAGATGGATCTAGGCGGGTTTAATTATTAGCATTTAAATAAGCCACATTAGAGAATAATACCATGGGAAAAAACCATGGGCTAGAGAATTTTAATGTTAGAGATTTCTGGAAGAGAACAGTGTATTGATTTAGTCCTTCCAACATTTCAAATGGCTACTCCATCCTCACTACAAAACACCTCTCCACGCAACTAGAGTAAAGGAAGGAATTATATAGTACCCCTTCCCCTTTATCAATTCCCTATATTTTTCGATTGTTTCATCCTTAATTCTATCTAATTCCTTCCTTTACTCTAGTTAATTTAAATTCATTTTTCCTTGTTAGTTTAAATCCTTATATTATTTTAATTGATAAGAATATATTATTTTTTAGCATAATCTTTTCATAGTCATACAACTTTTGGAACCTGAAACGTTGGGCATATCAATGAACACAACACACTAACTAACTAACTAACTAGAAAAAAAAGAATTTAAATTAACTAGATTAAAGGAAGGAGTTAGATAGTACCCCTTCCCCTTTCTCTGTTACCTATATCTTCCAATTGTTTCATCCTTAATTCTATCTAATTTCTTTACTCTACTTAATCCATTTTTTTAGTTAGTTTAAATCCTTAAAATATTATTAATTCCATTCTTAAGAATATAATTAATACTATTTTAAGAAGATTAGAATTAATAATATTTTAATGATTTAAAAATTATTAGTTCTATTCTTAAGAATATAATTAATAATATTTAAATTATTTAAATTAATTATAAAAATGAATTTAAATTAACCAACATAGATCCTATCAGGCCAGGAGGTAACTCCACAATGTGAATTGTGATTTTGCATTAAGATTTCTCATGGAAATATACATTGAGGGAGAGACTCTTGGGCTTCACCTCCCAGTGTCTCTTCATATTCCTAATCTCCTTATTTTCTATTTACATTATTTTACATGAATTTCCTAATCCCAAATATTAGGTGTCAACATTCCCTCCCCAATCTGAAGGGATGTTGGTGAGTCCAAGCATCATTCTGAATCTTTGAAACTTTTCTCTTCCAAGCACTTTGGTGAAGATGTCTGCAATATGCTCATTTGTGGAAAAATGGGATAGTTGGATTGTCTTGGCCTCAACAGTCGAATCAGATGGTATTTTGTATTGATGTTCTTCGTTCGATCATGGAACTTTGGGTTCTTGACAAATTTTATTGTAGAAGTTTTGTCAATCATGAGACAAGTTGAATGCATTTGTTTCTCCTGCACATCTTCTAGAATTTTCCTAAGCCACGCAATTTGCTTTGTTGCTTCAGCTGCTGCCACATATTCTACCTCAATTGTGAATCTGCTGGAACTGATTGTTTGTATGATCTCCGGGAGACAGTGCCTGATCCAAGACTCATAGCATAACCTGAAGTAGATACCCCAGTTTTTGTCTCCATCGAAGTTTGAATTAGAGTATCCAATCAAGCTGAAGTCACCCACTTGTGTATACTTGAGTCCAAAGTCTTGAGTCCCCTTCAATTACTTTAGAACTCTTTTTGCAGCAAACCAATGTCCCTCACAAGGCTTTTGCATAAACCTGGAGAATATTCCAACATCAAATGAAATGTTTGGTCTAGTAGTAGTCAGGTAGTTGAGACTTCCTACAAGCTATCTACACTTTGTTGCATCCTCAAATTATTTTCCTTCAATGGACGTGTGCTTCAAGTTTTGTTCCATCAGAGTAGTCAAATGATTGCACTTAGCCATGCCAAACCTATTCAACAGATCTCCAATGTACTTCTTATGAGAGAGGAATATAAACTTCGGATGTTGAGTTACTTCAATACCAAGATAGTAGTGAACATAACCCAAGTCAGTCATTTCAAAAAATTTCTTCAATTCCTTCTTTATGGATTCAATGTAGCTCTCATTGTTCCCTGTCATCAAAAGATCATATACATACACCACAAGGTATATGGATTCAATGTAGCTCTCTCATTGTTCCCTGTCATCAAAAGATCATCTACATACACCACAAGATATACAATTGTTTTGCCAACTTTCTTTAAAAACAAATTTTCATCATCAATATCATAATGTTTGAAGTTCAGTTTCAGAAGATTCTCTGTTAAGTTTTCATACCAAGCTCTGGTGCTTTCTTGAGGCCATACAAGTATTTCACAAGATTGCATACCTTGTTTTCTTGGCCCTTCACAACAAATCCTTCTGGCTGGGACATAAAAACATTCTCTTTCAGATCTCCATTCAAGAAAGTAGTTTTTACATCCATTTGATGGACTTTCCAACCGTTCTGAGCTGCCAAGGAAAAGAGTGTCTAGATGATAGCCCATTTTGCTGTGGGGGCAAAATTCTCCTCATAATTGACCCCTTCCTTATGTGCAAAACATTTTTCCACAAACCTAGCTTTGTGTTTGTCAAGTGAGCCATCAACTTTATACTTGTTCTTGTAGAACCACTTGCAACCTATTGGTTTGGTTCTCAATGGAGGATCAACCGACTTCCAAGTGCCATTCTTTACCAAGGCATCATACTCTTTCTACATTGCTTCTTTCTATTCATCATGAGAAGAGGCTTATTTGAAGGAAGTTGGTTCAAAATCTGTAGACAAATTCAGTTCACAATCATAAGGAACATCCATATCAATAGGTGAATCAAAATCATCTACATCACCTCGATTTTGCCTGGTTGAATTTCTCGTTCCTGTCTTTCCAACCTCATCAGGATGAACACTTTCAAGTGTCTTTGTCAGCCATTTTAGAGGACCTTTCTGAGATGCCCCAAGCTACCCATTTGACTAAGTTGGGGCTGAATCAAGATTGAATCTCCCAATTATGTCAATCATATCACTCAAATTGTCATCAATTGCTGGAGCTTCATGTTCGGGAGAGAGTGCTTCAGAAGGAGATTCCACATATTGATCCATTATAGGAATCCCCCCCTTCAAGATGTGGAATCTAATTATAAAATTCTTGAAGCGACTTTGCATGTCCAAATCTATCCAAGCGATCAAATTGCCACTCAAAAACATTGTCAGCTTTGGAAGGTTCAAGAAAGATTAGATCTCTAGATGCGAAAAAACTTCTTATTGACTTCATCATAGAGATGGTATGGTATCAAGGCATAATAGGTGGAACTAAAGACCCTGAGATGCTTTACCAAAGGAATGTGGCCATACCACAGTTCATAAGGACTCTTGTTTCTAATATCATTAGATGGGCATCTATTCTTTACATACACAATACATAGAACTGCATCAACCCAAAACATCAATTTCACATTCTTGAAAAACATCATGGAACTTACCATATTTAAGATTGTCTTGTTCATTCTTTCAGCTACTCCATTTTGTTGGGCATTATAAGGCATAGTTGTTTGATGTTTGATCGCATGCTGGCGAAGATAGTTTTCAAATTCATTTGAAGTGTATTCTTTTCCATTATCAATGTGAATAGAGCCAATATGAGATTGTGCATCATTTTCAATCCATGCATGAAAGTTATTGAATGTTTGAAAAGCATCAGATTTGTTCTTCAATAAATAAACCCAACACATATTGGTGTAGTCATCAATAAATTTCATAATATATTTATTTCCATTTGCAGAAGGAACATGAATTGGGCCACATAAGTCTGAATGATTAAGTTCAAGTTTTCTATGTGCTTGAGAATGAGAATCATAAAAATATTTTTTGCTATGCTTTCCTAGAATACAAGCATCACATTGCTTAAGTTCTGTAGGAATTGTAGGAAAACCAATAACACTAATTTTCTTCGACATACAAAGGCTTTCATAATTCAAGCATCCAAATCTAGCATTCCATAAAAGACTTGATGGAAATGTACCTTCATCCTAATGAGAACTGCATGAGAATGTTTGTGCATGAGCAGAGGTGCCTTGCATCTTCAGAAGTGTTTCTTCTTCTATCCCCATTATGGAAAGTGAGTGATCTGATGTTTTTATGACCTCGACCTTGTCATCAAACATATGAATGGAGTGTCCTTGCTGGCGGATGTGGACCAAGGAAAACAAGTTTCTCCTCAAGTCCGGGAGGTGTAAAACATCATGTAGAAGAAAGTCTGGAATACGAGGCAATTTGAGCATGATCGTGCCAAGCCTTGATGGCTTGAGTTTTGATTTTTCTACAAAGTATACTGCTCCATCAACATTGTCAGTAAATTCTTCAAAAAAAAACTCTTCTAAAGGTCACGCGGCAAGTTTCTCTTGAATCAAGCAACTAATCATTTTTCAAAGAAGCAAGTGTAGGATTAAACAAGTCTTCAGTTACTCCAATATTACAATGTGCCACAACATAATGAGCAGATTCAAGTTCTTTACCTTTCTCTTCGTCATGTATTTTACCTTTGGCTTCATTTCTTTCATGCTCAATTATGTCCCAAGGAAATTTACATGTGGATGCATCGCATCCATCTCCATTGCAACGTATGAAATTAAGATCAACCTCTTCTCCTTGGAAATGTCTACCCCCATTGCGTCTAAAATTTCTTCTTCCTCTTCCTCTTTGGATGCCACTTCCTCTAGAAGAATATTGAGCATGATTCTTCTCTCTATGTGCAAGACACAGAACTTCTTTAAAAAACTGAGGAGCTTTCTCCTTCCCAAAATCCTTCTCTCTCTTAACAAACTTCTTCTCAGGGGAGTCAAAGGTAATCTCCTTGAGGTTTCCACTTGCTTGTAATGACTCAAGATAATTTGAATAAGTGGGATATAGTACCTTGACATAAGCTATAAGAGGAAATCCTATTTGAACACCAGCGATTTTTATATCATGAATAATGTATCTTACTTCTGATGCTAAATAAAGAGGATCATCATTTTTCAATTCAAGATTGAACAATTTAATCATTAATCAGACCACTTCAAGTTCAGAGTGTGAGTCATAGAGTTCCTTCAGCTTCTGTAAGGCTTCAAAAGCATTTGCAAAAGGTGAAATATGGTGACTCAACTCTTCATTTATAGATGTTGCAATCAAGGCATAGGCCCTGTTGTTCTTGTTTTCCCAAATGGTGATCTCCTTATCTAAGGTGGGCTTTGCAGGTTCATTATCTCCTTCTCCTACACAAACTTCTTTCCACAACTAATTGAAAATGAGAGAGTGTTTTATCTTCCGCAGCCATTCTGGATAGTTATATTTACCGGAGAAGACTACTCCAACAATTGATATTAGTGAATGCATATTAAAGACTGTGTACTGTGTAAAATATACTCTGTTGGAAATATGCTGTGAAATTTTTTCATTTCTGGTGGGAAAAAAAAAACTTTCTAGTGTATTTTTTTTTGGACAGAGGTATTATGTGAGGGAGGTTTATATGGGGGGAGGGTGTATCTGGGGAAGAATGTATATGGGGATGGTATATTAGGAAGGGTGATATATGGGTGATATAATTATTATTATTATTATTATTATTATTATTATTATTATTATTTTTTTTTTTTTTTTTTTTTTTTTTTTTTATATAATTGTGATTCGATTTTAAAACACGCAATGGGGAGTAGATTTGAAAATCGAGAGCATATTTATTAAAAACTGTGAGTGGTGAGAATAGTCGAGGGTGTAGAAAAACCAACGACATGAATTATACAACCAGTGCCATGAATTACACAATATAGACAATGCAATATAAAATGTAGCATAAGAGTTGTGAACCAGTGGTATGGAAGGAGGAGCGTTGACCGGTGCGTGGACAGAGTATTAACCAATGAGGTGACTATGGAGGATAAAAAATCAGTCACACCAATGGAGAATAGAGATAATTCAATACACAGTCGATTTAAAACTTTAGCGCACATGGTTTTCAGTAATTTTAACACACAAATCTCATACCATTCAACGCAGCCATCATCTAGTGATGCACCAGTCACGAGTTTGATCCTGCGTAAAGACACCAGCTCATAGTCTTAAATTGATAGAATCAAGGAGAACGATTAACCAAGTGACGTATGAATGCCGAGAGACTGAATATTTGAAACCACCAGGGCAACACAGTTGTAGAGGAGAAATGAAATTCATACAAACACATTCAAACGCATACAGGGTGCAAAGAATGAAGCAATGGAGCAATGGCATAGGTGTCAGTTTTGTAAAATAGGCAAAAAATGAGGGCGTTACAAGGGAAGAAAAGCTAAAATGGAGCTGGTTCTGATACCATGTTAGGCCAAGAGGTAACTCCACAATGCTAATTGTGATTTTTCATTAAGATTGCTCATGGATGTATACATGGAGGGAGAGACTCTTGGGCTTCATCTCCTAGTGTCTCTTCATATTCCTAATCTCCTTATTTTCTATTTACATTATTTTGCATGAATTTCCTAATCCCAAAGATTAGGTGTCAACAGATCCATCTTAAGCACAAATGTAACATGAGTTGAGAGAGATCAAATTTCTTCGGGTGCAAACTTATTTTAGAGTGCAAAACAATGTGTAATTTTTCATTGTTTAAATTGTATTTTTGAAACAACTAATTAAACGTGCATAAAATATTCTTTTTTTTTATTATTATAGTGGACATTTCTTTTCAATTTAGAGAATGTTTTATGTTTATTTTAAGAGGGACACGTGTCAACTCCAAGTTGAGCACAAACATACTTACACATCGCTTCACACTGGGTTGTAGGATGAGCCTCTCGACTCAACTAGAATAGAGGAAGGAATTAGATAGTACCCCTTCCCCTTTCTCTGTTCCCTATATCTTCCAACTGTTGCATCCTTAATTCTATCTAATTTCTTTACTCTAATTAATCCAATTCATTTTTCCAATCAGTTTAAATCCTTAATATATCATTAATTCCATTCTTAAGAATATAATTAATAATATTTTAACGCAATCCAAATCCCCTAATGCAAAGGTCCATAATCCCCATGCACAATACAAAGCAACTCCTAATTTCTATGCATAACTTATCCCATCTTATTCTTTGGGGAAATGAAGTACCTCTCCTGCTCCTGCTGCCCCTAGATTTCCTTTAGTTGCTCCATCAAACAAAAGGATGGCCTCCACTCATGTTTCTTTCCATTGACTGAATTTTGCTTAATTGAATATTAAACACCAAACTTTCCTCACCTAAGGGCAAGGAATGAATCTTCCAACATGATTCGAGAGTGCACCTATGCCTAAATATTTCCTTTCTATCTTTGTGAACCCTTACAATTTAGAGTTTTGATGCCCTTTTCCATTAAAGATTCACAAAGAAATGATAATGCTTTTATAACCACTCGAGTTTTTGAGGGTATAGTTCCTTCAATTATTCTTTGATTCTTGGAGATCCATATGCCCCATCATATAAATTTTGGGAGGGCTCTCCATGCTCTATTCATAATCGATCCTTGCAAGGAGTCGTGATAGGTCCAACTTATAAACATACCATTCTAGCTTGAAGGAACATTTGATATTGGTGCAGCCTATCCAAAAACACATCTCCATACAGATAAAGAAATTTGACAATGAAAAAAGAGGTGGGGGATCGACTCTTCCTCTTACTTACAAAGAACACACCATGAAGGGCCTTGTATATTTCCGCGCTTTAGATTTTTTGCAATGAGAATGCTTCGATGAACTAGAGTCCAACATAAATCTTTCACCTTTGGGATGGCATCATTATTCCATATGGATTTCCATAGCTTAAAATGACTAGGAGTTGGTATACTCTTCAATAGAAATTGATATCCTTCTTTGACCAAGTATATGGTTGTTTTAGATGTTGTCCATGTTCTAGTATCTTTATCATTTGCATGCACCACGGCTAGGCCCTTCAATGGAGGAATTAGCTTTTCCCAAGATGTTTTCAACCCCGAAGGGATTCTAATACAAGCCCATCCTTTCCAAGAACCCGTGTCATCCCAATTTAATATATCCTTCAATTTTTTGATCTCGTTACCTTTCATCCATTGAATCAAGGGATACAATTTCTCAACAGAAAGGATAGAGCTAGGAAGGTACTTGTCCTTCTATAAATTGATGAGAGCTTCATTCCCTGCCTTACATCCTAAATTGTCAACAATAAGAGTGGATATTTTGCATAACCTCCTAATTTTTAATCCGCGATTTGTCCATTAGACTTCCTCCAATCTTATAATTTAGGATTTCTCATAGCATTTTCTCATGAAGGCTTCTTTCCACCATTCCTTGGGGTTTGAGATCAGTTTCCATACCAACTTCCCCCCCTAGAGCTATGTTAACCATTAGAGGGTCATGAATTCCCAACCCCCCCATTTCCTTTGGCAATCAAACTACATTTCAGTTAACTAGATGGAACTCTTTATCATTGTCCTTCCCCCATTACTAGAGAAAATTCCTTATCATAATGCTCATCTGATTTAGAATTCCCTTCCACGCTAATAAACCTGAACACAGGTAAATAGGGAGTGATGAGAGTACAACCTTTATCAAAAAAAAATTCCCAGCCAGGTTCAACCAATCAGCACCCCAACTAACAATTTTCTTTTTGAAATTTTGTAGTACTTCCTCTCATTCCTTCTTGTGGGAACTTCCATGTAATATGGGGATCTTGAGATACCTGAAAGATTGCCATTCTAGTTGTACAAATAACTCTAGAATTGATGCAATCTCTTGAAACACATTTTCCTGAAAGTTCCTTCCATAAATACAACTCTTTCTCTTATTTACTTGACATTTTGAAAGCTAAAAATAATTGTACATGATTCTTTTAAATCTAGAGGCTATGATTTTTTATGCTCCCCCCATAAGGATCGTGTCATTGGAAAATTGCGAATGGTTAATAGATTTGACCTAATGGGAAGTGCTTAGAACTTGGAGTGTACCAACTCTACAAAGTTTTTCCAAATTTCTTCTTAAACTATCCACCATTAAAATATATAACAGTGAAGAGAAGAGGCATCCTTGTCGGAGTCCTTTGGAATCCTTAAAGAATAAAATTGGCCTTCCATTGATCAGAGGGGAGATCCATGGTCTACTAATGCATGCATTGATCCAATTAACAAAATATTTTCTAAAACCAAGTTTATGTAGAATGCTGAACAAAAATGAGTGTCTTACCCAATCAAAAGCATTCACCATATCCAACTTAATGATGATGCTTGGCTCTTAGCTCTCCTGACTTGAATGTATTTCCTCCTAAACCAATATAATATTATCCATAATATATCTGTATTGAAGAAATCTTGCTTGATTCTCTGCAATTATTCTAGGGAGGATCTTCTTGAGGCACCCAATAATGATTTTTGCTAAAATTTTATACGAGCCATTACACAGAGAAATGGATCCGAACCTATTAAAGTTTGTGGTTTTCGATTCCTTAGGAATTAATGCCTGGAAGGCTGAATTCATACCCCCTCCTAATTTTCCTTTGATTCTGGTCTAGTTGAGCATTTAAATTAAATCTTTCTTGATGAGAGGTGAAAAAGAGAGGTAAAAGCTGATAAAGAAATCATCTAGCTTGGGGGCCTTAACAGGGTCTAATTCCCAAATTTTCTTTGTCACTTATTCTTCTTTGATTCCTTGTATAAGATGGAGATTCTCTTCAAGCGTGATTTCTAGATTGAATGGGTCAACAAAGGCCTCCTTTGATATTTCTTCTAGTTCCCTATCCATTGAGTACAATGATTGAAAATGTGAATGGGATTCCTCCTTGATCTCGACAAAACTTGTTATGGGATATTTCCCTTCAAGAGATATTTCCTTGACATGATTTTCAGTTCCCGATATTTGGTCTTCTTGTGGAAAAGGGAAGTATTTTGATCCCCAAATTTCAACCATACGCTTCTAGACTTTAGCCTCCACAACTCTTCTTCCTTCCCACTCTCTTGAAATCTTTGTTTATTGAGACTCTTCTCCTTTTCCAGATGTTAATCCTCCACTTTTTTCTCCTCCATGAGTTTAATGTGGCATTCCAGGTCTTTTAGTAATACTTCCTTTTTCTTACTCGATGGGACATACAACTACCTGACCCAGGCTCGCAGGGCTTGCTTTACTGATTGGGGATCCTATAAATTCTTGACGCCGTGCATTATTTATCAAATCCCTGATACCTTCCTTTGACAACCAACCTAGATTGAATCCAAAGGGGATCATACCTAGATCCTCTTTTTTCCCAACACCAATGAGATTGGTCTATGATCAGGTTATCCAAAGGCAAAAATCGACAAATGAGGTTCAAGGCCCCGAAGGAGCCAAGAAATGTGTAAGAGGAAACTAATTAATTGAATTCTTAAGAATAGAATTAATAATATTTTAAGAAGAACATAATTAATAATATTTTAATGATTTAAACTAATTAGAAAAAATGAATTTAAATTAACTAGAGTAAATGAAGTAATTATATAGTACCCCTTTCCCTTTCTCCATTGATCTTCTGACTTTTCATCCTGTTGACAGTGCTGGAAATCCATTAAACGAAGGGGTCTCCTCGATGTGAACTCCCAATTAGAACTTACACCATTTGGTGTAGTATCTCCATTCGGAATATCAACTCGGTTGTCATATATCTCAAAGATATGCATTGGCTCTAACTGTTAGCACGATAGAGGGATGCAATGGTATCTTCAAAAAGCAAGGGAGGTGTGCCTAGTGAGTGTGCAGTTGCGACTGTGTCAAGGTTCTTCTACTGTAAAAGGGGGGAGAAAAGTGAGCCTCTAAGTGAGAAGTAGTAGTATCACCCAGTATGAGACACACATGAACTAGAAGGGTCCGTCCAACATCCAGTGAAATAGTCCATAAACAGTGTAACATTCTTTACAACCAACAAATAGGGAAAGATCTATTTAATATCCCGTAGAATAATCCACAATGATGGGACATCAATAACAACCATTACAACACATTCTCAATAAGATAAGCACTAAAATAACTGAAATAGTTGAACTATATTAGCACATGTGAAAGAAAACATGAAATACAAACATTCACAAAATAGTCTTACAAACATTCATATTCCATGCATGAAGAACGTGTTGGCCTTGAAGGCTTCTATTATTAATTAAAAGTTCCAAGACACATGTTTACAATGTTAACATCACTAGCCCCAATAGTGGGACATTGGAGCCACTCCTTTCTCCTCAAAGAACTAGCTTATCACTCTAATGCCTTGCGGGAGGAACCAATGTGAAAAAGTCCTCTGCTTATACAATGAGGGTGTATATATAACCAAGGGGTGATGATTCCCCCTTGTGACTCATTGATTACCCTCATGAATGTTTAACTTCCTATGACTTTTTAACTTACATGACTCTTCATATTCATGTGTGTCCTTTGGACTTCCACTTTACAATACATTTGAATAGAATACACACTCCATAATGATGATATGGCATATGACAACTCATGACATAACATGACATGCCACTGCTGACATGGACTGCTTGATGATGTTGCAATGTCAAGCCACTGTTGCTCCTGTGTCTTTGATGTCTTCTTGAGAACACTTTTTCTTCCGTATCATCATGGATTGATGATGTGAGTCCTTGATGATCTTAAGTCTTGAATTGTGGTCACTGGTTAGTGTCCCTTTGCTTTGCTTTGATAGATGAGCTTGCATGTTTGAGTTGCAAATATGTCTTTCTGCATGCTTCCATTCTGCATCTCCTTCTTCATCATCTTGTCATGGTGTCAGAGAGTACCTTCATCCGAAACTCACTCATGACGAGATGACATCAGTCTAAAAACCCCCAGCCTAAGATAGAGCATTTGGATTCATGAATTGGGCCGGGATTGGGTGTCAGGTCAGGAGAGAAGGCCTAGTGACTGTATAATTGTGCAGTTCAATCAGTCAAGGATCAAGCTTGATCACTGAGACTGCATAGTGCGCAACTTAGGCTATAATGAGGGGAAATTTTGTCTAGTCCTCACTGAGGGAAACGTTTGTGTAGTGTCCACTAAGGGAAAAATTTGCGTGGTCCCCATTAGGGGAAAAAATTGCGCAGATCAAGTAGGTAGTGGAGGCTGTGGGATGGGGCCCTGGAAGGAAAAATTGTACAATTTCAAGAGGCAAGGGAGACTAGGAAACTGAGACTGTGCAATGCGCAACTCAAGGAGGCTTGAAGGAGAAGTTTGTGCACTTTCTAGAGGTAATGAGGTCCGGTTAAGGGAAAGGACACAGGGAGAAGCATCTGCGCATTTTTGGGTGCCAAGTGAAGCTAGGATTATGTGCATTATGTAGGTCCAATAGACAAGGGAAAAGCTTGAGGGTTGAAGATGCAAATTGCATAGTTCAAGGAAGATTAGGAGACACAACTGGGCAATTCTAGAGGTTAATATTGGGAGTTGGGCCTGTAGAAATTTTGAATAATTTAACACATATTCAACAGAGATTATCCTGATCATGTACTATTGCGGAAAACATACACAATACATAAGCTCCTCTACGTTGATCATCAATATAGGAGCTTCAATAACAATAAAACATCAAGAGCATTCACACATTAACACAGTATGTATCCCGGGGAAAGCATCTCGCTAAAAACCCCAACTATCTGTATATTAATGATTGAGTCATGTAACTTTACAAAGTACAATGCTTATCACAAGCAATCCAATACTAGCTCCACCTGTTACACACAATACAGCTCAGATCTGAATCAATCACTGGCTCATATCTCTTCCGCTGCTTGCCTGCCTCCGCTGCTCAATACCTGCACAAGAACCGGTGATAATTCCAAGGCAGCCACGTCTTTCCTTGGCTAAATCACGTGAGAACAAGCTACAATGTGGGGAAACTCATTGGCATACTCAATCCCCTGATTTGTGCAAGATCTGGTGCACAACTATAGTCACAACTGATAGCAATCTGATTCTCTAACACCTGTCCCTGCTGAACTGAACATGCACTGACATGCAACTGAGTTAACTGATGTATTCATTAGTTGTATTATGAGTTAATAACTTGTGAATTAATTAATAACTAATTCACCCAACTCATCTCTAGTCTATTCGCCAGTTAGACTAAATACAACCAGTTTAACAAAGCTAAACTGAACACAACTCCATCAACTGCACCTCCAGTCCACTAAACTCAACTCACTTGAGTTCTAACTGAAGTCATGCATGCAAATATTCAACTAACCCATAAGAACCACGTATTTCCTTCATGCAATTGCATGTGCCACATCCGTAGCTCGAACTGAAGTGCTCCAAGAGAATAAGACAAAGTTTATAGTCCAAATATTATTGTGAGATAATAATATTTGACTTTTCTAATTTTGACAGCCAATCTAAAAATAGACTTGATCACTCACACTGTGATCACTCACACTTTCATCAAAAATAGAAGTCCATCTATTTTTCCAACTTGATCAATCATCCATAAACAACAACCTGCAATCCATAGACATGATCCATATGTCTAAAAATAGACATAGTCTAAAAATAAACTTGCGCCAAAAATAGCCTGCGGGCCCACTTAGT
Source organism: Pinus taeda (assembly GCA_000404065.3). Classification (NCBI taxonomy): domain Eukaryota; kingdom Viridiplantae; phylum Streptophyta; class Pinopsida; order Pinales; family Pinaceae; genus Pinus; species Pinus taeda. The sequence continues at coordinate 79 of APFE031361226.1, read as the reverse complement.
GAAGGCGACTCCTTTCCACTAAGCTCCATCATCTTGTTGCATTCTCAACAAGCATTTCTTTTTGCACACTTTTCAACAC
>APFE031361219.1:0-11828 GCA_000404065.3 Pinus taeda | reverse complement strand
AGTTTAAGGTTTAGGGTTTAGGTATTATGATTTAGGGTATAGGGTTTGGGATTTAGAGGTTAGGGTTTAGGTTTTATAAGAAATTAGTAAAGGCTTTTAATAAACACTTAAATAAAAGTTTCAAAATACTTTTTAAAATGTTATAAAATGATTAGGGTTTATGGTTTACGGTTTAAGCTTTGGGGTTTTGGGTCTAGGTTCAGGGTTTAGTGTATAGGGTCTGTAACATTTTGGAAAATGCTTTTAATAAATATTTAAATAAAAGTTACAAAACAATTTTTAAAATCTTATAAAATGGTTAGGGTTTACGGATTACGGTTTAGGGTTTGGGGTTTGGGGTTTACCGTTTAGGGTTTAGGTTTCGGGGTTTAGGGTTTATGTTTTTGTGTTTAGGGTTTAGGGTTGTGTGTTTATGGTTTATTGTTTACAACACTTTAGTAAATTCCTTTAATAAACACTAAAATAAAAGTTACAAAATTATTCTTAAATTGTTATAAAATTCTTAGGGTTTATAGTTTACAGTTTAGGACTTGGGCTTTAGGATTTAGAGTTTAGGTTTTTGGGTTAGGTTTAAGGATGTATGGTTTAAGGTCTATAAAAATTTAGTAAATTTTTTTAACAAACACTTAAATAAAAGTCACCAAATGCTTTTAAAAATATTATAAAATGCCTACGGTTTAGGGTTTAGTTAAAAAACACTTGTTAAAATGTTATAAAATCCTTAGAATTTAGGGTTTAGGATTTAAAATTCTATAAAATTCTCATGGTTTAGGCTTTAGGGTTTATAACACTTGAGTAAATTTTTATTATAAAGTCTTAAACAAAAGTAAGGAAACGTTTGTTAAGATGTTATAGAATACTTAGGGTTTAGAGTTTAGGCTTTAGGGTTTTGGTTTTTGGGTTTAAAATGTTATAAAATGCTCATGGTTTAGGATTTCGGGTTTTAGGTTTAGAGTTTACAATTTAGGGTTTACAGTTTGTGGTTAACAATTTAGGGTTAAGGGTTTAGAACATTTTAGTAAATTATTTTAATAAACTCTTAAATAAAAATTACAAAACACTTTTTAAAATGTTATAAAATGCTTAGGGTTTAATTTTATTGATTTGGGGTTTAAGGTTTAAGGTTTAGGGTTTAGCATTTATGATTTAGGTTTTAGGGTTTAGAGGTTAGGGTTTAGGGTTTATAGGAAATGAGTAAAGTATTTTAATAAACACTTAAATAAAAGTTTTAAAATACTTTTTAAGATGTTATAAAATGATTAGGATTTAGGGTTTAAGGTTTATGGTTTAAGGTTTGGGGTTTTAGGTTTAGGTTTAAGGTTTATTGTATAGTGTCTACAACATTTTGGTAAATTATTTTAATAAACACTTAAATAAAAGTTACAAAACATTTTTTAAAATATTATAAAATGGTTAGGGTTTACGGTTTACAGTTTAGGGTTTGGGGTTTGGGGTTTACGGTTTACAGTTTAGGGTTTGGGGTTTGGGGTTTACGGTTTAGGGTTTAGGTTTTGGGGTTTAGTGTTTATGTTTTTGTATTTAGTGTTTAGGGTTTTGTGTTTATGGTTTGGGGTTCATAACACTTTAGTAAATTATTTTAATAAACACTTGAATAAAAGTTACAAAATTCTTCTTACACTGTCATAAAATTCTTAGGGTTTATGGTTTAGGGTTTTGGGCTTGGTGTTTAAGGTTTAGGGTTTTTGTTTTGGGGTTAGGTTTTAGGGTGTATGGCTTAAGTTTTATGACAATTTAGTAAATTATTTTAATAAACACTTAAATAAAGGTTACAAAACGCTTTTAAAAATGTTATAAAATTCCTACAGTTTAGGGTTTAGTTTATAGGATTTAGGGTTTAGGGTTTATTATTTAGGGTTTAGTGTTTATGTTTTAGGGTTTAGCGTTTAGGGCTTAGGGTTTGGGGTTTAGGGTTCAGGCTTTAGGTTATAGAGTTTATTAAACTTTATTAAGAGCTTTTGATAAACACTTCAAAAAGGTTACAAAACACTTTTCATAATGTTATTAAATGATTAGGGTTTAGCGTTTAGGTTTTATAACACCTTAGTAAATTCTTTTAATAAACACTTAAATAAAAGTTACAATGTTTTTTTTATATATCATAAAATGCTTAGGTTTCAAGGTTTAGGGTTTGGGGTTTGGGGTTTAGATTTTAGTCTAGCGTGGCCTAGTCTAGATTATCCTAACCTTGCCTAATCTAACCTACCCCAATATAGCCTAGCTCAATACAACCAAGCCTATCCTAACTTAATCTAGCCAAATTTAACATAGCCTAATCTATCCTAGCCTAGTCTAGCCTAATCTAGCTTAATCTAGCCTAATCTAGACTAGCATAATCTAGCTTATCCTAACCTAACTTAGCCTAGCCTAGCATAGCCTAATCTAACCTATTGTAGGCTAATCTAGCCTAGCCTAATCTACTCTAAGCTAGTCTACCCTACTCTAATCTAGCCTAGCCTAATCTCGACTAATCTCATCTAGCCTAATCTAGACTAGGCTCACGTACCAAAGCCTATCGTAGCCTTCCCTACCCTAGGCTACCTATCCTAACCCAGCCTAGCCTACCATACCCTACCCTAGCCTACCATACCCTAGGCTACCTAGCCTAGCCTAGCCTAACCTACCTAGCCTAGCATAATGTAGCCTATCCTAGCCTACCTAGGCTACGCTAACATAACCTAGCCTAGCCTACACTATCCTAAGCTTATCCTAGCCTACCTAACCCAAGCCTATCCAACCTACCCTAGCCTAGCCTACCTTAGCCTAACCTAGCCTAGCCTAGCCTAACCTAGCCTAGTCTATCTTATGCTAGCCTAGCCTACAGTAGCATATCGTACTCTAGCCTACCCTCCCTAGCCTACCCTATCCTACCCTAGCCTAATCTATCCTAGCCTAGGGTATCCTAACCTACCTAAGCCTAGCCTAGCCTTTCCTATCCTATCCTACCAAAACTTTGCCTAGCTAGCCTAACCTACCCTACCATAGCCTAGCCTCGCCTAGCCTAACCTACCCTAATCTACCATGGCCTACCCTACCCTACCCTACCATGCTTAGCCTACCTAACCTACTTAGCCTACCCTAGCCCAACATAATCTAGCCGAATGTACCCGAGCATAGCCTACCCTAACCTGCACTAGCCTACCCTACCTAGCCTACCATAACCCAGCTTGTCCTAGCCTACCTAACCTACCTTTGCATAACCTAGCCTAGCCTACCATATCCTAAGCCTAGCTTATGTCAAACCATTATCCCAGCCTAGCCTACCCTAGCCTACCTAGCCTAACCTAGCTTAGCCTAGCCTAGCCTACCCTATCCTACCCTACCCTAGCCTACCTTATCCTACCCTAACCTAGCATAGCCTAATCTATCCTAGCCTAGCCTACCGTATCCTAACCTACATAACCCTAGCCTAGCCTCACCTATCCAACCCTACCCAAGATTAGCCTAACTAGCCTACACTTCCCTACCGTATACTAGTATAACCTAGCCTACCCTACCTTGGCCTACCCTAGCCTACCATATCTTACACTAGCTTAGCCTACCCTATCCTACCTAACCTACTGTAGCCTATGCTAGCCTACCCTAGCTTACCTAGCCTAGCCTAGCCTACACTACCCTACCCTACGCTCCCATAACATAGCCTACCCTACCTTACCCTAGCATATCTTACCCTTACCAAGCCTCCCTAACGTACCCTAGCCTACCATAGCCTAGCATAGCCTACCTTTACCTACCCTAGCCCAGCCTAGTGTACCTAGCCTAGCCTAGCCTAACTTAGCCTAGCCTAGCCTAACGTAACCTAACCTAACCTACCATACCCTAGCCTGGCCAACCCCACCTAGCCTAGCCAAGTCTACCTCACCTAGCCAAACCTATCCTACCCTACCTATCCTACCCTACCTAGCCTACCTAGCCTAGCCTAGCCTAACCTACCTAGCTTACCTAGGCTACCTTACCCTACCCTACCTTATCCTACCCTACCTAGACTACCCTAACCTAGCATAACCTAGCCTAGCCTAGCCTATCCTAAGCCTAGCTTATCCAAGCCTACCCTAGCCGACTCTATCCTACCTTAATCTAGCCTACCCTGGCATAACCTTAAGTAGCTTATCATAAACTAGCCTCACCTAACTTTATCCTAAACTAGATTATCTAGCCTAACCTAAGATAGCATAGCCTATCGTATCATAGCCTAGCCTAGCCTAGCATAACTTAAATTAACCTAGCCTAGCATGGCCTAAAGTAGCTTAGCCTAGTTTGACATACACTAGCTTGAACTAAGCTTTCCTAGCTTAGTTTAAACTAGCTTGGACTAACCTAGCCTAGCCTAGCTTGGCCTAACCTAGCCTAGCCTAGCTTGGCCTAACCTAGCCTAGCCTAGCTTAAACTAAGCAAGCCTATCCTACTCTGGCCTAAAGTAGCCTAGTCTAAGCTAAACTAACTTGGCCTAGCCTAGCCTAAATAGTCTAGCCTTACCTAGCCTATCCCACCCCACTCTAGCCTAACCTACACTAAACTAGCCAAACCTAGACCCTAAATCTCAATGTATATTATAAATATACATCATGCATGAAAGTGAAAGAACTTCACATAAAAAGTAGTAAACATAAGTAACGGATTTATTAAGAAAGTTACAAAATAGAAATTTATGTTTATTGAAAACATATTTACATAATATAAATTCTATAATAAAAATAATTTTTCAATATACAACTAAAACATATATAAAAATATGGTTCAGTTAAGTAATTAATTAATAAATTTATAAAAAAGAAAACACTTTAAAAAACAAAATCACTACTATAAAATTTATATATTATATTATTAAAAAATATAAAAATAAATCATATGAAATATATTAATGTTTAGGAAATTATAAAAAGACAATTTACTTTATTGAGAGCACACTTTTAAAAAAGACAATTTTATATCAATTAAAGAAAAATAAAATTCCTTATTTCTTATTTTAGTAAATAAAACTGTATAAAAAATTAAATAAATATTTATTGAAAAAATATGAATTATTGAAATATAAATTTTATAGGTTATTCAAAATATTTTCATAAAAAAGATACTATCATTTACATGTAACAAATTTTGGCTCACTTAAATTACTGAAAAAACATACATTGAAATAAATTGAAACATTGTGTATATATATGATTCGGAAAACAATGGAATTGGAGGTGAAAAAACGCTTATCGATTTTACTTCCAAAAAAGACTATGATTGTGAAAACAATGAAAGCAACCTCAAAAAGGAAACTCTATACGCACATAGGCATGCGACTTTCAACTTTAAATATTAGGTGTCCTCAAATGGAGATATCAGCGATAAATACGAATACGAATACGAATACGACTAAACTCGTTGTTTATCAAATCATGATAGTGATTCATTCGAAATTCCAAGGGAGTGCTGAGCTTGCCGCCATCCTCAACTTCTTGACGGAAATGTCGCCTAATTTCTTGGTTTATTTGATACTCTGTCTATCGTCCTTTGTTTTGGAAACAGAGCCCATGGGTCCCTCCAGAAGAGGTCCAGTAGTGTTATCGTCCAAGAACCGGAAGTCAATACCAGCTGGAGTTTCGTTGGTCTTGGACGGGGACCTAAAAGATGCCAATGATGCTGGCGATTCATCAGAAGCCTTGTGGACGTTTTCAAGGCACCCTTTACGCTCAGGACTAGCTGGCTTTCGCGATGGGATAGATATGGCTGGCTTGCAATTTATATCTGAGCGTTTTCCTTAATGGAATTGGAGAGTTTCCTGCATATTCTCTGAAAGCAATTATGGTCGACAAGTTCGAAAGGAGGGCTATTCTCATCTTGGATACGCGTGAGACGCTCTCTTTGGAACGAAGAGGCAATACAAGGCGGAGGGAATGGAGAAGAGAGCAACCCTATGCCGAAGGAATAGGAGTCGAAGGCCGACATGCCCACTGGAGCAGGGGTGGCGTGAAGCGGGGATGTATAAGTTACCGACATGCTTACTGAAGCGGGGCTGGCCAAAGGAATATAAGCTACACATGTGCTTTCTTCAATACACCGACGAATTAGGCGACATTGCCGTCAGAACGAAGAGGCAATACAAGGCGGAGGGAGTGGAGATGAGAGCTACCCTATGGCGACATGCCTACTGGACCTCTTCGGGAGGGACCCATGGGCTCTGTCGCCAAAACAAATGACGATAAACCTACGCCACTGCATGCTATCCAAGTACAGATTATCAAATAAACCCAGAAATTAGGGTTTAGGGTTTAGAGTTTACGGTTTAGGGTTTAGGGTTTATGGTTTATAGTTTAGGGTTGAGGGTTTATAACACTTTGGTAAATTATTTTAATAAACACTTAAATAAAAATCACAAAATGCTTTTTAAAATGTTATAAAATGCTTAGGGTTTAATGTTTACAATTTGGGGTTTAGTGTTTAGGGTTTAGGATTTAGGGTTTAGGGCTTCAGGTTTATAGGTTAGGGTTTAGGGTTTATAATACGTTAGTAAAGGCTTTTAATAAACACTTAAATAAAAGTTTCAAAATAATTTTTTAAATGTTATAAAATGATTAGGGTTTACAGTTTACGGTTTACGGTTTAAGGTTTTGGGTTTTGGTTTTAGGTTTAGCGTTTAGTGTATAGGGTCTACAAGATTTTGGTAAATTATTTTAATAAACACTTAGATAAAATTTACAAAACAATTTCTAAAATGTTAGGAAATGGTTAGGGTTTACTATTTACGGTTTAGGGTTTGGGGTTTAGGGTTTATGGTTTAGGTTTTGGGGTTTAGGGGTTATGTTTTTGTGTTTAGGGCTTAGGGTTTTGTGTTTATGATTTAGGGTTTATAAAACTTTGGTAAATTATTTTAATAAACACTTAAATAACAGTTACAAAATTCTTATTAAACTGTTATAAAATTCTTAGGGTTTATGGTTTAGTGTTTAGGGCTTCGGGTTTACAGTTTAGTTTATAGGGTTTATGGTTTAGGGTTTATAACACTTTATTAAGATATTTTAATAAACACTCGAAAAAGGTTACAAAACACTTTTAAAAATGTTATTAAATGATTAGGTTTCAGGTTTTAGGGTTTATGGTTGATAACACTTTACTAAATTCTTTTAATAAACACTTAAATAAAAGTTAGAAAACCATTTTTCAAATGCTCTAAATTGTTGAAGGTTTAGAGTTTGGTTTTAGGGTTTAGGGATTATTAGACTTTAGTAAATGATTTTAATAAACATTTAAATAGAAGTTACAAAACACTTTTTAAAATGTTATAAAATACTTAGGGTTTATGGTTTACAGTTTACGGTTTAGGGTTAGGGGTTTATGGTTTAAACTTTAGGGTTTAGTGTTTATAGCACTTTATGAAATGTTTTTAGTAAAAACTAAAATAAAATTTATAAAAAATTTTTAAAATTGTTATAAAATGCTTAGGTTTAGGTTTTAGAAGTTAGGGTTTAGGATTTAGGGTTTGAGGTTTAGGTTCTACAGTTTAGGATTAAGCGTTTGCAATTTAGGCTTTCAGGATTAGGGTTTATGGTTTAGGATTTATAACACTTTACAAAATTCTTAGGCTTTAAGTTTTAAGATTTTCAGTTTAGGGTTTAGGGTTTCGGGTTTACAGCTCATGGTTTAGGGTTTATAACACCTTAGTAATTATTTTAATAAACACTTACATTAAAGTTACAAAACACTTTTTAAAATGTTATAAAATGCTTAGGCTTTAGGGTTTAGCATTTGGGGTTTAGAGTTTATGGTTTAGGGTTTTGGGTTTAGGGTTAAGAATTTAGGGTTTAGGATTTAGGGTTTAGGGTGTAGGGATGAACCACCCCACCTTAAGGGGGTATCCACTACTACATAGTACACATAATGCATACATCCCATTGAGCCTCAAGGAGGTGTGAAGAAAAATAAATAAAAGGAAATAGGTGTTTGAAGAACAGTAGAAAAACAAAGGTCGGTGTACATGTATCACAATTTTCTCTCTCACACACTTAGAAAGCCATGTACGGTCTTCCGTTATTATAGATTCCCATAAAATTCGTAGGGTTTATGGTTTAGGGATTAGGGTTTGGGGTTTAGGGTTTATAACATTTTAGTAAATTATTTTAATAAGCACTTAAATAAAACGTACAAATAGTTTTGTAAAATGTTATAAAATTCTTAGGCTTTAGCATTTAGGGTTTAGAGTTTTTCGGTTTATGGTTTATGAAATGTTATAAAAGGCTTAGGATTTAGCATTTAGGGTTTAGGTTTTTCGGTTTAGGGTTTATAGTTCATGGTTTAGCTTTTATGGTTTACGTTTTAGAAAACCTTAGTAAATTATTTTGATAATAACTTAAGTAAAAGTCACAAAACTCTTATTATAATGTTACAAAATGCTTAGGGTTTAGGTTTTATAAGACTTCCGTAAATTCTTATAATAAACACTTAAATAAGAGTTAAAAAGCACTTTTGAAAATGTTATAAATTGCTTAAGGTTTAGGGTTAGGAGTCTAAGGTTTATAAGACTTTAGTAAATCCTTTTAATAAACACTTAAATAAATGTTAGAAATTGTTTTAAGATGTTAAAAAATGATTGGGTTTGAAGGTATAGGGTTTATGGTTTGGGGTTTGGTGTTTAGATTTTAGGGTTTATGGTTTATAAAATTTTAGAAAATGATTTTAATAAAAACTTAAATATAAGTTACAATATGTTTTCTAAATTGTTATAAAATTATTAGAGTTTAGCATTTAGGGTTTTGGGGTTTAGGGTTTAGGGTTTAGAGTTTATGATTTAGGGTTTTAGGTTAAGAGTTTATGATTTATGGATTAAGGTTTGTGGTTTATATTTTAGGTTTGAGAGTTTATAAAAATGGTAAATTCTTTTAATAAACACTTAAAGAAAAATTACAAAATGATTTTTTAAATGCTATAAAATGCTTAGGGTTTAATGTTCACGATTTGGGGTTTAGGGTTTGAGGTTTAGGGTTTAGGGTTTATGATTTAGGGTTTAGGGTTTGGGGTTTAGAGGTTAGGTTTTATGGTTTATACGACATTAGTAAAGGATTTTAATAAACACCTAAATAAAAGTTTCAAAATACTTTTTAGAATGTTATAAAATGATTAGGGTTTAGGGTTGACGATTTACGATTTAAGGTTTGGGGTTTTGGGTTTAGGTTCAGGGTTTAGTGTGTAGGGTATACAACATTTTGGTAAATGTTTTCAACAAACACTTAAATAAAAGTTACAAAAAAAAATTTAAAATGTTATAAAATGGTTAGGGTTTACAGTTTAGGGTTTAGGGTTTGGAGTTTGGAGTTTAGGGTTTACGGTTTAGGTTTTGGGGTTTAGTGTTTATGTTTTTGTGTTTACGGTTTATGGATTTGTGTTTACGATCTAGGGTTTATAAAACTTTAGTAAATTCATTTAATAAACACTTAAATAAAAGTTACAAAATTCTTCTTAAACAGTTATAAAATTCTTAGGGTTTATGGTTTAGGGTTTAGGGCTTGATGTTTAGGGTTTAGGGTTTAGGTTTTGGGATTAGGTTTTAAGATGTATGGTTTAAGGTTTATAACAATTTCATAAATTCTTTTAATAAGGACTTAAATAAAATTTACAAAAAGATTTTAAAAATGTTATAAAATGGTTACCATTTAGGGTTTAGTTTATAGGGTTTAGGGTTTAGGGTTTATTTTTTAGGGTTTAGAGTTTAGGGTTTAGGGTTTGGTGTTTGGGGTTTGGGGTTTACGGTACACAAAACTTTATCAAGTGCTTTTAATAAATAATTAAAAATGAATACAAAACACTTTTTAAAATGTTATTAAACGATTAGGGTTAGGGTTTAGGGTTTGTGGTTTAGGGTTTAGGTTTTATAACACCTTAGTAAATTATTTTAATAAACACTTAAATAAAGGTTACAATTCTTTTTAATAGATCACAAAACGCTTCTTAAAATGTTATAAAATTCTTAGGGTTTAGGATTTAGGGTTATAACACTTTATTAAATGATTTTAATAAACAATTGAATAAAAGTTACAAAACAATCTTTAAAATGTTATAAAATGCTTACGATTTAGGGTTTAGGCTTTACAATTTAGGGTTTTCGGTTTCAGGTTTAGAGTTTAGGGTTTGAGGTTTATTGTTTATGGTTCAGCGTTTTGTCTTTATGGTTTAGAGTTAAGGGTTTCATGTTTATTGTTTAGGGTTTAGGGTTTTGAATTTAGGGTTTATAACAGTGTCATAAAATCTTTTAATAAACACTTAAATAAAATTTATAAAATACTTCTTAAAATGTTATAAAACGCTTAGCATTTATGTTTTTTGGTTTAGGCTTTCAGGTTTAGGGTTTAGGGTTTAAGGTAGAGTATTTAAGCTTTATAAAATGCTTGGGTTTTTTAGGGTTTATGGTTTTGTCACTAAGGTTTTAGGGGTTAGGGCATAAGGTTTAGTTCTTATGATTTATAACACTTTATTAAATGCTTTTAATAAACAGCTAAATAAATGTTACAAAACACTTTTTAAAGTGTTATAAAATGATTAAGGTATAGGGTTTAGCGTTCAGAATTTAGGGTTTAGGATTTAGGGTTTGGGGTTTAGGGTCTAGGGTTTAGGGTTAAGCATTTACGGTTTAGGCTTTAGGGATTAGGGTTTACAGTTTAGGATTTATAAAACTTTACAAAATTCTTAGTGTTTAAGTTTTAAGATTTTCAGTTTAAGGTTTATTCTTTCAGGTTTTAATAAACAATTACATAAAAGTTACAAAACACTTTTTAAAATGTTATAAAATGCTCGGGGTTGAAGGTTAATGTTTTAGGGTTTTGGTTTTAGGGTTTAGGGTGTAGGGATCAACCACCGCATGTTGAGTGGATATCCGTTGCTACATAATACACATAATAGATTCATCCCATTGGGCCTCAAGGATTTATGAAGAAAAATAAATAAAAGGAAACAGGTTTATGAAGAAGAGTGGAAAAACAATGGTCGGGGTATCTCATGTATCACAATTTTCACCCTCCTACATTCACATACCCAAGTGCGATCTTCTGTTATTATAGATTCTCATAAAATTCTTAGGGTTTTTGTTTTAGGGATCAAGGTTTGGGATTTAGGGTTTAGGATTTAGGGTTTATAACATTTTTCGAAATTATTTTAATAAGCACATAAGTAAAAGTTACAAATATTTTTTAAAATGTTATAAAATTTTTAGGCTTTAGCTTTTAGGGTTTAGAGTTTCTACCACTTTACTAAATGTTTCTAGAATAAACTTAAATAAAAGTTATAAAAAACTCTTTAAAATGCTATAAACTAGTTAGCGTTTAGGTTTTAGGGATTAGGGTTTCAAGTTTATAACATTTTAGTAAATTCTTTTAATAAACACGTAAAAAAAGTTACAAAACACTTTTTAAAATGTTATGAAATGCCCAGGGTTTACGTTTTAGGGTATAAGGTATATGGTTTCGGGTATTGGGTTTAAGGTTTATGTTTTATGGTTTACAGTTTATAACACTTTAGTACATTGTTTTAATAAACACTTAAATAAATGTTACAAAACGCTTTATGAAATGTTATAAAAGGCTTAGAGTTTAGCATTTAGGGTTTATGTTTATTAGTTCAGGGTTTATAGCTTAGGGTTTAGTTTTTATGGTTTAGGGTTATAACACCTTAGTAGATTATTTTCACAAAAAATTAAGTATAAGTCACAAAAATCTTTTTAGAATGCTATAAAATGCTTAGGGTTTAGGTTTCAGTAAATTATTATAATAAACACTTAAATAAAAGTTAAAAACATTTTTTAAAATGTTATCAATTGCTAAGGGTTTAGGGTTAAGAGT
>APFE031361212.1:0-19577 GCA_000404065.3 Pinus taeda | reverse complement strand
TACAAGATTTATAAAATATAATAAAATATAGGGTCGAATAAATATACCATGAGAATAACAATGAGTGATCTAATTCTGAAACCTATCTTTACAACTGGATTGGCCAAGATAAGTGAGGGTTGCAGTGCTTAGGGTGTCAATAGATTATTAGAAGCAGATGGAGAAAACAAGGCTTAATTGCTAAGGCACTTAAGAATCTCAACCTTTGTCCTTGTATAGTAAATGATGCAAAGAACAAGAAACATGGGTGAATGCTTGGTATGGTGGAGTTCCCATTAAGGGATTCAAACCAAAAATATGAGTGCCATTAATTCCAGGAAAATTCATAAAATTTATTTGAATCAACCTGCTGCGTTGTTACACTCATATTAGTGGAATAAAAACAATAATGAATGATAAAAACATAAGAAAAAAATATTGTTGCAATTACCCCAATAATTGGAATCAAAACTGGTATTTATTTTTAAGTTTCAGAGAGATGCTTTCATTACATATCATCATCAGCTTCACACTCCAAACCCCTACTTTTTACTCATTTTTGATCTTTTGCTTCTCCCCCTGCGACCGATTGTCTCAATCAGTTTCAAAAACAGATTCTTGAAACAATTATAAAAATGATTTTTTTGAAGTGTTTGGAACTAATAAAATTACAAGAAATATTAATTTAATATCATATATATTAAATATAACCCCTTGTTAAAAATAAAACTTCGGCCCTTTTAAAAACAAATCAATACAAACATATATCGGGCATTCTAATTAAAACAAAAATATTAAATCCATGCATGTCTGATCTTTGTCACACGCCATGTGGAGATGAGCTAGATGTATGGAGACCTTGGTGGCAGTGGAAAACTATGTGTGAGTCCCAGATTCGTTGTGTGTATATCATCAAAAGTCTTAGTGGTTTTATAAAATCAAAAACCATTTTTCACCACCGTCCTTCGTGGTTTTGGAAAAATGAGGTATGGATGGTGCAATAAATCTGGACCGTCCATTAATCGTATTGTTGGTTTTGCTACCATTTTGCGAAACCTTGAGTCTTGTTAAACTTTGGATATGTAGACCCATCAAAATTTGGTCATCTGGAAAAGGAATATAATAAACATTGATTTCTTTTGGTACTCACACAAAAGTTAACTAATTTTTGTCAACTCATGATGCTTCAAACTCTTCATCCAAGCAACATCCACCAAATCATTATGATTTTTCAACTGAGCCCATGTTGGTCAATACTAGATTTCAGAGTTTTGGAATCTCCTTTAAAACCAAAACATGAACATCTTGAAGTTGAGATAAATTCACTAGAAAAACATTATCATCACTAATTTGAGTGCCAACATGGTCACCTATCTCAAACTCCTCATAGAAATGCAACAAATTCATTAGTTGTGCATAGAGCTTCTCTTTTCACTGCTAACCGTTTGGTTAAAACCTAAGGTATGATCTATAGTTGGTGAAACATTACAGATACATGAATCAAGATAAGCATTGATAGTACCAAGCTTCCACACAAAGAATGTATGGTCCTTTAAAATATTAGTGACCTTCAAGATTGACTCAAATCCAGAAAAAGTAGAAGTGACAATCTCTATCTGACCCACTTAGCTCTTTCTCAAGTAGGATTCATGCCCAAAATAAGGAAACTTTCAATCGTAGGGTTCTAGTTTAGAGAATGGCCTAGCAAATGTTGCAAGTAAAACTTTTACCACTTATAGGATGCATGTCTCCATCGTGTTCAATAGTTATAAGAGACTCAAACTGTTGTTCAGTTGCGAGAAAAGTACCACGTGCACTTGTCTTTTTCTTCATAAGTGTCGAAGCTTGAGAATCTCACTGGTCCCATGCATCCTTCTGTTTATCCAGCTAGGCTTGACTTGCAAGCTCTCTACTTCTCCCCAAGAAAGGTTTCCCTACACTTTTCGATAGCCATTTTAGGTGACACTTTCCATTTAGTGATTTCTTCAACATTTGCATAGTAGGATATCTCAAGTTCTAATAAAGAAGCCCTTTGCATTTCAATGTTAACCAATTGTTCATGTGCCACATCAGCAACTCCTCTTTTTTGTGAAAGTGAACCAAATGCCTCCATAATTGCAGGGTTGAGGGAAATAATTGATCTTATTAATTCTATAATTACACATCCAACTAGGTGACGCACTAGTCTACGAATTTTAGTTAAGTAACCTTGAAAGCTCAAATTCATATCTTCATCTACATAAGCCATTATATCCCACCATCCTAAACCATGTCAGATTGAATTTTGTCTACTCATTCGTTGAACTAAATTCACAATTCCTAAAATAAGCATACATTTTCCAACTTGCTCCTCCAAATTAGCTAAACACCATTTCAAATTTTGGTATCCTTTATATTCTCCCGAACCTACCGTAATTCACTCTATCAAATAATTACAAGTATTAAATATCTCGCCTTTCATCTTGTTGTATAGAGCAACTTTTGTAGAACAGTTAATACCTTGACCTTCCTTGACTACAAAATTGCACTAGTTACATGCATATTTGTTTTGAAAACAAATATCCCACATCTATGAGGCAACAATGTACCCTTTACATTTACCATCATACACAATGCCTTCCAATGCGTTGTGCACATATAATGTTACTTCCACTTGGCCTTGGGCTCCTGCCTTGGTGTATTCTATGGGCTATGGTTGTAGATTGGTGGACTTTGGTTGGAGATTGGGATAAAACCCAATAATATTAATAAAATTAAAATCTCAACAAAAAATTAAAAAGGAATTTGTCAACAACTACTATATTGGGTGTAACATTAGAGATAACAATAGTACCCCCTCTTTAAATTGAAGGAGGGGTCTGCACACAAGATGTATTAGTAGCCATACTTACCCCACTAGCATTGGCAATCAGAAAAAAAGGAGAGTGAATAGGGCTTTCTATCCTGTGAGTCAGGGTACCCATGTATGATTGTTGTAAGGAAGATAAGAAGGAAGATGTGTCAAAGGAGTCACAGGAGACTCAAGGATGTCCTCAATATCAATCTCGTCTCCTAATTGGAAGAGCACCCTAGCAAGGACCAGAGTGTTTCTGTCCAAATTATGAACTGAACTAGGTTCACCCTATGGAATGAGAGCCCCTAAAGTAGGATTAATCTCCAATGTGTTAGCTGCTATTGGTTGAAAATCACCAGGAAAACTACTCCTACACCTTTTATATGAAGGCTTGACACTTGCAGGTGAAATCCCATGAAGCCTCCTAGACCAACGAACTTGTCCATCAGCCACTTTTAAATATTAAGAGGAATTTTAAAGACTCAGAAAATAAAAACTTATGGCATTCTAGGGGCAAAGACAAATCACTAAAATTCCCTAAAGATACAACCAAATAAGTAGCTCCTAAGTTTTTTTGGTGATTAGGACCAGGTACCAAAATACAAGGAAGAGAAGATAAGGACCTTCCGAAGATAATTTAGGATAATTATGGCCCAAGCCAACTAATGAAGATATCAGAAATAATTACGTTGACCTCTAAACAATAGCCTTTGCCGAAGTAATTACTCAAGATTCGCAAGGCACCCTTCAAAAGTACTATGAAAGTGATGCAACATCTATCTCATGTATCATAGGCATCCGCCCTGTAGTCACATGTGTTGTCCCTAGGATAGGCAACTAAGGTCACCAGTTCGTGCTCAGAATATGGGTGGAACAGTCGTTGGCGCGAGATCCAACAAGTAGGAGAGGGGGTGTCTCTATTTCCTTATCTTCACTCGTCCTCGTGCTTAACTCATGTGTTATAAGATCTTTCCCCGATAGTTTAACGAGATTGTATTTTCACTCTTTAATCAACTTCTATGTTTTAGTTTAGAGTGGCCTTAGAGAGTTTACTCCCCACACACCTATTCCAAGGCCCTAAATGCACTAGAATAATTGACGTATCTATGAAAAAAAGAAAATCTAGTTCATTTTAGATTAAGCGCTTGATTTTATTGGTTGTTATTTATGTCACAGATAGCGGAAGTGAAACTGGTGATGTTCTGACGCAAAATAAACCAATAGAAAACTAGGTTACATGCAACTGAAACATCTTTTTCTTCAAAGAAAATTGATCTCTATAAGGTTCTACGAGGAATCTATAAAAGCAAAAACTCTTTTTTTTTTCTTTTAAACACACATACACATTCAACATCTACCAAAATAAACTATGGTTCCAACAATGACAACTACCTTAATGCATACTAGAGATTCCTAAATGCAAGATTCTATGGAATTCTCTAAACAAACAAATGTGTTCTTTCAAAGACCTAAAGCCAAAATTTGACCAAACAAGGAGAAAGAAATATCCAAGAAAAGGTCTCCCAAGCAAAGAAAATTTCAACCTCAAATGAAGATTCACACATTTTTTGGTAAGCTAAAAAAATTAGAAACCAAAAACCAAAGAAAAACAAAAAAATAGAAAGATTTCAGAGAACCAAAATACTTCACTAAACCAAAATTGCAAAGACCTTTCCCAAATAACCAAAAAGAAAGAAAATGAGACAACTTCAAGAATGCAAAGTGAAGTAATAAAAATATTGGATTATAGGAAAGTTGAGAACCAAGTCATTCTTCCAGAAGCATAGAACAGTTAGACACTTCACCAAGAAGGTCTAAAACCCAATATTAAAATACAAAAATTTTAAAAATTTCAAACCCTAGGTCGAAAAAATATTTTTGCAAAAAGAGACAATTAAACTGACACTAGCAAGAAACAAGACCATTCCAGACTACAAATGACCTTAAGGAAGCAAAAAAACTAGGCTACATCCTTGACTGGAGGAAAAATTTGAAAAAAAAAATTTGTCCAAATATACATGATTGTTTGATAACAGATCTACATGTACAGGTGACTGTTTATGAAGAAACTAGTGTATACATGGGTTTCTTTGGTAGAAACTGCATGTGTACACTTTTGTATACAAGAAAATAAGCGTAGATGCAGAAAAATAGGGAAAAATAAAAAATACAGACCTGACCCAAAAGATCAAATAGATTTCCCAGACTACAAATGAGTCAACAATACTGGAAAAATCAAGAAACAAGAAAGAAAAGCCCAAATCAAGGAAAAAACAACCCTTCGAGGATACATCTCAAACAAGTCTAAACAAAGAGTGATCCATCTTGAAACAAGCAAGAGGAAAATTTTGGAAAACAAGGAGGAGATGTGGCATCTCAAGAGAAGAATGCTCTAGCTTAAGAGTGGGGACAAAAACACCGATTTTTTTCAACAATATGCAAAGGGCATGAAAGTTCAAAATACTATCTGAGAACCGGAAAACCAAGAATTTGGTAGAGCACCTAAACATAGAATCTGGAGTTCTACCAGTGTGTCGCCAAGTGTTGACGCTCCATCAAACACCCTCTAAAGATTTTCCTACATTTGAATTTTGGAGCCTAAATAAGATCTTTTGATCTGTCATTCCATGGTCCCTTCATGATCAATTGATTTTTTATTCTTCTTCTCATATTCTAAGTATCAAAATCACTTTCTCATACATGCTCATTCCTCGAATAATTTACAAATGAACGTATTTTTACGCAATCTTAGATAGGTATTGCACAACTCCTTAACGTAAGTCTTGCATAATTACTATTGATAGTGACTATGCAATAGTGTACTGTGCAACATATGTTGATGATCAGTGTGCACTCTCCATTGAAAGTCTCTCTCACTTTGGCTGCAATTGTACTACTATTCCAATGATTATTCTCAACTATAGCTTTCACTTTCGTGGATGTCCTTTTTTCTTACTTTCATTTAAAAAAATGTTTCTGTCACGTTATCTTCACTTTTGCATGTGTCAGTTTCATTTTCTTTAACTTTTGCATGCGTCACTTTCATTTTCTTCAACTTTTGTAAGGGTCTTTTTCACTTTTTCTTGTTGTTGCAAGTGTCACTTTTAACTTTTGACTTCATGTATGCATCCCACCTTCGCACATCACTAGAGGCACTTCTAGAGCACTATTCCACAATAGATGGTCCTATATATCATGAGAATATGTGATAGCTAGATTCTTGTAGCTTAGTGCACTTTCTGGTGCCAATCGACACTTGTGTCGCAACTTGTATTCTAAGTGTCGCAATGCTACATTTTAACTATCACACTTAGAAATAAGTGTTGTTTTTCTATCATGTCAAGGTATGATCATTCATTTTGAATCTTGTGTGTTTCCCTATCTTGTATTGATGGAAGTCATGTGTGTGATATTCATTTGAGTCTCATTAGAATGGCTTTCTTTCTCTCACTCTACTCGGCCCACACTCAGCCATTATAAATCTCTTCTTGGTCCTCTTGCCCAATGCAAGTTATGAAGGGTTTAATATTTCACCAAGTGATTAGAACTCCCTATCCATGAGCTTCATTGATGAAACCTTTTCCTATGAACTTGAGCACTAGATATTTTCTCAGGTCAGCTCCTTTCATTGTGCATTAAGAACCTTCAAAGCATAGTCACTAATCCTTGTTTCTTGTACTGACACACTTCACTGAGCTCTAATCATTTATGCCTTGTATAGAACATGGAGAATTTCTAGTTGATAGCAAGGACTTCTCCATATCCTTTCAATGATAAACTGCACTACACATAGGCTCCCTCTCCTTCACAATGTAGTGAGAATCCTCCTAGCAAAGTCACTTGACTTTTTGTTGCTTTCCTTAGCTAACTACACAACTCTCTCTTATAGTGAGCCTCCCTCAGCTTAGTTCACATTTCTAGTGGACAATGAGTCCACCTATGATCTACTGCAACCCTTAATTACACTAGCATGGAAGCCTAACCCTCAAGCACTACACATTGCGTAGGTACAATGCCTAATCTTACCTTCTCTACCGAATGAAACCCATCACTGCACCATGCCTTGTTATAACTTGTCTCCCTCAATGAATTAAGTAGTTCTAGTGCACAGTGAGGTCCTCCCATAGCCATTGGGAATCTAAACTATGATATCATGGTCTCCTTCTTCCTTGAGCCCTGAGCACTGTGTCGTTTCACTCAAAAGGCTCATCAACCTTGTCCCTTGCACTTTCTCACTATGTTGGAACCTAAAGAGACCCTCCTTATAGCACATTATGCATTCCTAGTGAGCAATGGTGTCCTCCCTCAACCACAACTAATCTCAATTGTGAAATTCTCAACAAGCCTTTTTTTCTTAGCCCTCACACAGGCTCATCACAATCTACTTCTTCCATGAGTAAAGTAGGGGTAGAATAGATTATTTCCAAACTGGTCTTTCCTTTTCATGAGTGAACTTAATTGGTTGGTGTACCACCTGAACATGGCAAGGTGGTGCTCAAGGAAGAAACCTCTTAGACTTTGAAAACATAGCCTTGGATTATCTAGCTTGTCATATGAGAGAAGATCATTATTTGGAGAAGCAAGAAGTGACTTAATGCTCAACTATTGGAGCTAATGTCTCACCATTGTAACTATGTACTTGAATCTTTCACTTAATAATTAGAAGCTCATTGGGCTAAAATACTTTTATGCATGTATCGTGAATGTTGTAAGATTATTCTTTAGATGTTTGCAGTATATGATATGTTCACATGTACTAAAGAAATTGAACTACTTCATTGGCTTTGGTGCTTATCTTGTTGGATGTGTGTTGTACTTTCTTTAATGATCGTTGTGTCTATGTGAACTACTTCACTAGATAACTAATGAATCTTTTGTTTTTCTCATGTTCCTCTTAGGATAGCACTATTACTTTCCTTTTAGAGACTCGATGTTTTCTCCCCTCTCGTGAAAGCCTACTTTTCAAAGGTTATGTGCATACTCTCTTATGTTATTGATTGCAACTAAGGAAAACCATTGAGTTATGGTGGCCAAGTCGATATTCCATATGGGGATCCTACTCCAAATGGTGTGAGGTTTAATCGAGACTTCACATCGGAGAGACCCCCTTGTATTTTGGTGTTTTATAGCATAGGCGACACCACGGTAGCCTAGTGCTAGGTCAACCTGTTCTCCCTTGAACATTGTGCATGGTTACCTCTGAGAGATAGACTATGGGATAGAAATATTATTATCAACTATTGTGATAGAATTACATCTATGTAGGCCCACCTTAAGCCTCCTAACACCATGATAGGCCCGCTTTACATGGGCACTAGTTCCTCCGCCAGATAATGCATGTCCTCCACGTCATCTTAGCCATTGTTGTGATGTAGGCTACACCACGCCATCTTGGTCCTTGTTAGCCTGGGTGTTTCTCTTGTGCAACCTCTTGTGAGCTTTCGAGATGTAACCTCTGGGCATACATCATCTCAGGATGTCTCTTCCCCTTAAGCCTAGTCCCACCTACCGCTTCTATTCTTGTTGCTTGCCCGTTTAGATATTAATTACTTACTGCAAACAGACCTAGGGATGTGAACACGAAAATGACACAGTCATGCCTACCCACCTCTTGGTTGTCGATTTCTCACATTTAGTATTGTCCCTTCATTACACTAGCCTCATGCTTGGTTATGTGTTATGACAACATGGTCAATAACCTAGATTTATTGTTGGGCCTTAAAATAATAATAATTGTGGATCCTTTGTGCTCCACCCACATGCTTCAACTCGTCTTTGTTAAAGCTCTTAACAGAAAATTACAAGAATATTTTAATATTCTCATGAACAACCATTTTTAAAGTATCAAGGCTCAGTCCCACTTACCACATTGTCTATAAACACACATAGGTTGGATTTAGTGGTTTTTATGGGCACTTGGACCTAAATCTAGGGCTAAGGCCATTACACTAAAGGTTTTATATGGCATGCCATTGGAGTTATCCCTCTTAATATTACAACAGCTTCGACCCAACCAACGAGTGTATAGTTATTTAAAAACACACAGATATATACACAAGTTGCAATGTCTCTCATGAGCTTAAATATATAAACACCAACCAGATGAACAAGCCAGTTGCGCATGTCATTAAAACAAAAGGAGAGAGAATTTCAATAGAAAATATTTCTTCTTCATGCTCAGCTAATTAGATTAGTTTCAAGCTTCGAGTAAGGACAAGAGTTGAACCATTCCTTCAACAACGCAACAAAATGATAATATCACAGAGATCTACCCATCTCTCAACACACATTCCATTGTTAACCAATTTGTAGACTCTTGATGAATACATGAATAAAACATTCCTAAGATTATATTTTGGGCACTTGCAATACATTTTCATGCCAATTTGACCTCCCTGGCCATTAACTTGAGTAAAATAATTGCCTGATGCCAATGTATGATAAGTAAATATATTAAGCATAGGAAATCATGAGTATATTAGTCCTCCAGGGATGAACCATTCCTTGTTCATTGCTTATATCTTTAACATTGTACAGGAATTCACATTCCTAATTATTCCATAAGAATTAACCAACAAAATGAACCAATATCATCATAAGCATTAAACCCAACAAATTAATCATATGCATAAAGATACATGCATAAAGGCTTGAATATACTTATGTTATTAAAATGTGATCGATAAATGGGATTAGGACTTCAACTCTCCACCCAACCATATACAGTTGTAGTCAAGCCTTACTTGCAATTCTCACCCCTAAGCCAAATTAACAAGCCTGGGGTGGGGTGCTTATAGGTGCTTTCAACTAATGAAAACAATGGAAACAAGATGTCATAAGGCCATGGTTTCCTTCATCCACCAGTTAATCTCATTACAGCTCTCACAGTTCATCCATACATACATTCATGCCAACATTTCACAATACAGAGAATCCCAGCTCACTTCTAGGAGAAGAGAGGCCACTATCAAGAAGGTTCATTAGTGGTGAAATTGTCAATTGTAAATAAATCACTCTCTAGGTGGTTCATCAATGAGTCAAGAACCAGAGTTTTATCCCAGGGAAGCTCCTGGTGGTTCTTTTAGTCGTCACAAGAACTAGGGTTTCTTCAGCCTTACAAGTAAGCCATATTGTCTAAACCATTCACACAACAATATTTTCTTAAAAGGTTCCTCACATATGATCCTTTTTCAAGGATTTGATACAATTCCAAAGACCACTTGATCTCTCTCTCTCAGCTTTGCATTCCCCCACACACAATAGCTCTAAACATCCTATCTGTTGCCAATACTTTATGACTTGTGTACATGTGAGAGAAATATGGGGTATGTATTCCTTAATGAAAATACCCTCGTCACCTAATGGATTAACTACCTTGTTCTTCATACAAGTCACACAACAATCATGTCTTGACAACACAACCCCTGTTGCTCTTAATTTTTTTCCTTTTCTTTGCTTGTTATTTGAGTTGAAGGACACTTGGACTGGTTATTCCTCTTTCAGTTACATTGAATGCGTAATTGTCACAATAAATCCCTTCATTCAACCAGGACTGAGTTTTAAAAGACAACCATTTCCTCAAGCAACCCTCTTCCTCAAGTAAAGGAATCAGTGTCCCTTTCTCAACCATTTTAAAATAATTACAATTGTTTACAGAAGGGGGAAATGTTAACCAGGGTATATCACAGTAGGGAAATGAGAAATCCTTTAGAATGTGATCCACTTTGTGGCACCTACAACATTTGAATGGAATTCCCTCATAGTCCATAATCTGTTTGTGGAATAACCCTCAATAAGTAATGTTAAAAGTTAAATCAAACCCTCTCGCATATCCAAATTGACCATAATTCTAGAAATTTCCATTATTTTTCTTCATAGGATCTATCCACCTCCACAAAAGATCCCTATTTATCCTTGATAATCTGAAGATATGTTGAGATCAAAACTATATGGGAAAACCTAGGAGCCTCACCCATCAGGCCAAACCATAGATTTTCTTTGCTAGCATTGAAAACAGGACTCCATTTCTTCAATAAGACCAGCGATGAATCAATGCACCATGTTTTGCATAACGCCTAGTTTGCATCTTCCACGAAGTTGAATCTTAATGAAAACCATCCCCTCCTGAGAGTTCTGACCACTAGCAACTCTTTGAGATACTTATCCTACACTGTCTTTACACATACACAAAGATTTTTTAAAGTGAATTCCTTTCCATGAACACAACATACTAGTACCCTATCAGATGTTTCCATAGCATCCCCAAATTGTACTCCTTCTCCAAGAACCAAATCCTCTAGTTCATATTTTACCCTAGTACATTTTACTCTTTTTCACTTTTTTTTAGTCCTTAGCATAATCTCTAGGCTTGATTAAGCTATTGGGGTTCACCATGTCTGAGTGTACACCTTGGTCCTTCCCCTTGCACTGTCATAGGTCTCCATGGAAGCACTCCCATAATTTACGCAACTTGAGAGTCCTTCAAAATTAACCCCTATTATCTTAACTAGTAAACCCCCACTAAAAGTCTCTTCCACCCTCTAAGAGTTTCCATACCATATCCCACCTTACTCAAAATAAGGTGAGATACCCTTAGAAAAATAAGGCTCAAAACCAAACCATTCTACCTCTTCCCTTACTAGCTCAACTTGAAAATCCCTGCTAAAATCCTATCTTGCCCTTTGTGAGATGCCAAACGCTGGCCCACCTGCATTTGAGAAACCCCCAGAAAAATAAGGCATAAAACTGGACCTTGCCAACTTTTGCCATACCTGCTCAACTTCAATAAAAGACCCCTGGAAGGAACTTTCAACTAGAGTATGATCTGAATGGAAAAGAAATCCACCCATGGTATTCATCCACCCATAGTATTCATTCACCGATGGAATTTACCCTTGGGATTGTAAGTGGCATCCACCCATGGTATTCATTCACCCATGGTATTTCCCCATGGTATTGTAAGTGGCATCGACACTTGGTATTCATCCTCCCATGGTATTTATCCACTCATGGAATTTACCCATGGTATTGTAAGTGACATCCACCCATGGTATTCATTCACCAGTGGTATTTACCCACTCATGGAATTTACCTGTGGTATTGTGACCAAAAAATGATATAAGTAACAAGTCACATTTTGTAAAAGGACAAAAGGTCCACTGCAATGTAGCCTTTACAATTATTATATGTTTTAATAAAAAAAGTTTCTTTGTAGTTTTTTTATTTTGTGTTCTCCTATTTTATTATGGCAAATTTGAATTTTTCAGATCTTGGGGGCCTCACCCCAAGATCCAGATCAGTTGTGGCTTGTTCCATGCACTCTAGATTTAACTCTGTAGATGTGAGTTTTTCTGCAATGTCTGATGTGTCCAGTAATGGTGGGAAGTATGGTAGAAGGCATACCACATTGAACACTGGGTGCAAGCCAAGGAATGGGGGAATGCTGAGCTCAAATGCATTCTCTCCCATAGCCTTGGTAATGGTGTAAGTACCATATGGGAGTGGTCTAAGTTTCCGATAGGCTCCAGTAAGGTGTTCATTCTGCAAATGAAACCACACGTTTTCGCCCATCTGAAACTTGTGTGGCGCCCGATGTTGATCATGTCATTGCTTGTACTTGGCATTTTGATTTCTCGAGAATGTCGTGGACCTATTGGCGTATCATTTTATCAGGCTCAGAAAATACGTGTGTGGATTCGGTCTACATATTTGTATGAGGCATGGCAACATTAATCAGACACAATGGTTGAAATCCAAGACCCACTTGAAAGGGAAAGCAACCAATCAAGCTATGGAGAGCTCTATTATAAATGTGCTACACATATGGAAGACTCTCATCCCAGGTTCAAGGATGCTTGGAATTGTACATGCAGAGTATGTGCACTATCATCCTATTGATGACCTCCATCTACCCATCAGTATGAGGATGGAAGGCAGTCAATTTTTTGAACGCATCCAACAAACTTCAGCCACGTGCTATGACCTCCACAAAGCACTTTCTTGGAAAAGCGGGAAGAATTTTTATTTTTTCATTTTTTTGCAGGAATTGTTTTTGGGTGGTGAGTTTGCAGATCAGATTTGAAACTTTTGGTCCAACATTTACAAAAATAAATAACATATCTGGATTCCTTGCGAAAAAAATACCCAAATTCAAAAAAAATAATAATCGGTTGAATCAAAGTCGAGATGAGGGAGATATCACTGATTTAAAATAAGCTATGTTGCAGAAATTTTTCTGATGACAATTCATGGACGAGAACTTTCCTATCATTTTTTGCAGTTATTGTGCAAAATTTCAAAAAACTTATTGTAGATATGAGCTCCTCTCGAAAAATTGCCCAATTTCAAAAAACAAATTGGTTGAATCAAAGTTCGGATGAGGGAGATATCATTGATTTAAAATCAACTATTTTTTGATAACTTTTATGACAACAAGACAGTTGTAGCACGAATATGATTTTCTAGAGTGTCCAGGTAGGGATTTCAATCACATGGGAAGATGCAGAATGATCATTCTATTTCCAAAAATAGGTTTTAATAAATATTCTGGGTTAAATTTATCGAGTTATGCCCATTTTAAATCTGGAGCGGCATTTGAAGCAGGTTCCCTTTGGAGATTTGCCCTCCCAACCCGCTTTAGTAGGCACCTGCTTCACATTCATCAATTTCAGAATAGCAACATCTGACTTGGGTTCTTTGGAGACGTGCCCTCCCACCCTAAGCTATGTAGGCACCTGCTATTTCATCAACAGCCAACATCACAGTTATGGGTCAACCACCCAAAATCCTTGTCATCGAAGTCCATTTGCTAGGCCACACACTGTTAGTATCACAGTTGATCATAAGCATTACAAGGTATCTCTATCCTTGGATATTTGTTTTTCATGGTTATGGGTCATCCACAAACCCACACTTCATCGAAGTCCATTTTCTAGGCCGCACACTATTAGTATCGTTGTTGGTCACAAGCATTACAAGGTATCTATATCCTCGGATCTTCGTTTTTCATGATTATGGGTCATCTACAAACCCACACTTTATCGAAGTCCATTTGCTAGGCCACACACTATCAGTTGCATAGTTGGTCACAAGCATTACAGGGTATCTCTATCCTCATATCTGTGTTCATCATGGTTATGAGTTAACCACGCGAAACCCTTCTGTTTAGTGGCTCTTCATATTCAACAAAGGCTTCTCAGGAGGAACTTCACGCAATGGGGACCATTTCTTCTTTAGGAGGGAGGAATGACCTGAATGGAAAATGGCATCCACCCATGGTATTCATCCACCCATAGTATTCATTCCCCCATGGAATTTACCCATGGTATTGTAAGTGGCATCTACCCATGGTATTCATCCATCCATGGTATTTATCCACCCATGGAATTTACCCATGATATTGTAAAGTGGCATCCACCCATGGTATTAATTCACCCATGTTATTTTCCCATGGTGTTGTAGGTGCCACCGACTCTTGGTATTCATCCTCCCATGGTATTCATCCATTCATGGAATTTACCCATGGTATTGTAAGTGACATCCACCCATGGTATTCATTCAACCATGGTATTTACCCACTCATAGAATTTACCTGTGGTATTGTGACCAAAAAAGGCTATAAGTAACAAGTTGCATTTTCTAAAAGGACAAAAGGTCCACCATAATGTAGCATTTACAGTTATTATCTGTTTTAATAAAAAAAGTTTCTTTATGGTTTTGTTATTGTGTGTTTTCCTCTTTTCTTCTCGCATTTGAATTTTTCAGATCTTGGGGGCCTCCCCCCAAGATCCTAATTCGAGTATCCAAGGGGATATAGTCGGTTAGGTCTACACTGGCATCCAAACTAGGTTCTTGAAACCCTAGCGAGGATGGCTCCTCTGGCACCGGAAATAATTCATAATCCAAATTAGGTGACATCACTAATGAAAAGGGAGGAAAACCTTATGAGACTGCCAATACCGTTTCCAAGTTGGAAGGGAGGAAAAAATCCCTACGTTTGGTGTGCCAGGTGTCACCATGGTCTCCAGATCGAGTTCATGAGTTGGCATCTTAGTCCAAATGAAGATATTATCATATGGGTCGATGGAATAATCCACCTCATCCTCCATTCCACCCTTTCTCCACACCTGTTACACCCCTAAACCATTAGCAACATCTACGGAATGAATTGTATTGCAAACCATACATCATTTTCCATCTAACAACCACCGACTTCTGGATCAGATACTATCAGTGTCACCTCCCTCTGACACTTTTACCAACCCTTGACTGAAACCACGATCTGACAAATACTGCATAAGGCATCTCTTAAACCACAAACCCCTATATCCATGGTTGCACATATATGTCTCCACTTTGCGAGGTTATCAACTTCACTATTTTATTTTTTTTATTAAATTTTATTTCAGGAATTGGATGTTATTTTACTTTTTTAATGTATTTAATGACTATTAAAATTTCTGCAATGGCAAAGGGTAATTTTTTTTTTTTAAATAGTAAATTTGAGATGTAAGTATTTAAGTTATTCATCATAAATCTTTCATTGGTTAAATTACAAGTTTACATATAAAGAAAGCCAATGAGCACTATCTCAAATCTAAGCATTTGTGGAATCCTTTTGAAATTGTGTTCCATTAGTGTAATTGGTGTTTTTCTTATCATATATACTTTTCTTCACTTTTAAGAGATAAACACAGAGACATGTACGAAAACACGATGTTTTCCTAGTTTCAGTAATAAATCAAACGAATTGTTATTCCTAATTATGCTAATAAATCCCTTTTCATGTGGTCATTCTTTCTCATTATTTTCTTTTGCATAATGTTCACCAACTTGCGCTAACTTGTATTAGACATAAAATAAGAGGTAAAAAAACAAACGACCTTCACCAATTTTTCAATGTACAAGTGAAGTAAATTTGAAATTCCAAATCTAAACTAGATGGATAGATGCATGCAGGGGAGATGAAGATGGCCATGCAGAGACAAACTTTTGTTATGTCCTTCCTATTTAATTTTAAAAACATTCAAATTTATTGTTAAATTTAAAACTTATATATATATATATACACACACACATGGATAATATTTCATATTTAAGTTTCAATCTCATATCTGATATGGGGTTTTGAACCATGAAGTACACAATGGACAAATACATGTGGGAGAGGTGGGAGAGCATGAATGTTATGTTGCTAGAAGGTTGGAGGCAGTGGATGTAGGTCATAATTTCATGGTATCTATCTTGTATGGGATAGTAAATATTAAGCACCATGCTCTGAATCAATGATTGTTTTAATTGGTTTAATGTATTTTCATCTTATGCATTAGATGAGAATAAAATGATATTAAATGAACAAGATGAAAGGCACTAAGCCAATAATTGACTTAGTGCATGATGCTTAATACTTATCGTTTTTAAAGTGTGAGCTTGTTTTTTTTTC
Organism: Pinus taeda; assembly: GCA_000404065.3. Classification (NCBI taxonomy): domain Eukaryota; kingdom Viridiplantae; phylum Streptophyta; class Pinopsida; order Pinales; family Pinaceae; genus Pinus; species Pinus taeda. The sequence goes on along the minus strand of APFE031361212.1, from coordinate 3,324 downwards.
TCGGTAAAAAACTAATCTATTAAAATATGTACAGAGGTCGAAAATACATCATGGTGAAACCAGTGAGAAACAGGCTCTGGGCATGACACCTGAGAGCCGATAATGCACCAAACACAAAAGCAAGAGCTCGCCCACGCAGGGGCACCAGACTAAAACCGAAATTGAAAACAAAAGCAAGCCCACGCATGGGCAACAGACTAAAAACCGAGACTGACCAAAGGAGCAAGCCCACGTAGGGGCATCAGACAAAAAGGAGATTGACCACCAGAGCAAGCCCCACACAGGGGCACCATCCTTTTCCTCCCTCGCAGGGGAGACTGTTCTTACCCGATCCATTATCAAAAATTCCGTTACAGAAATGACAAAACAGAAAGCGAAAGAGACCATAAGCTTTGAGGTTAGAACTGAACCAAAGACAAATAGCAAATAAGACCAGGAGACCAGGCGAAAAGCCAAAAGAACCTTGAGTGCGGGCATCTTCATTCGTCCATTTTCTCTTCCTCAATTCGGCACCACCCATAGGCTTCTCTTTCAGCATTGGTAGGAAATGTTGCTACCTCTTCCCCAACTTCCATCCTTTGAACGTTCTGAGTTTGCTTATCATTTTCCGGGTCTGAAGCCCGTCCCTTTACCTCTTGCTCCTTATCAGCTTCAGGAGCCTGCACAGCTTGCCCCGGGTTGACATTCATCCGTTGCCTTTGTTCATCCAGGGAGTCGTCATCGTCTTGTGCATTTTCGATGAACAGGATAGAGACATGCGCGCTGATCCGTGGATTATTTGTGGAGCTGGTGAAATTGAAGATGGTGGAGCCGAAGGCTGGCAAGGTAGCCGAGCTCGAAGCCCCTGCATCCAAGAATTGACTGGAATGGAGGGAGTTAGCTCCAGTAGAGCGAGCAGGATTGCAGTGGCAGCAATGGCCAACATTGTCCCCGTCATGCCTGCGTGAGACTCCCCCTCTGGAAGTGCCTCGACGACTAAGCATACGCTGTCGAGGTCTCACCATTGAGGGACAAGAATTCCAACAAGCCGCGGGATAAACCAGACTCTCTGCTACCAGAGTCGAACGAGTGACGAGCTCGCCCGACAGAGAAGGTATCTTTACGAAGACAGAGAGGCCATTCGTCTGCATAACCACCAACATTCCCTGTTCATACCCTGTTTTATCCCTATTGTCCTCACCTACCCTGCTCGGGATCACATCCGCCATAACTGTTGCCATCCTTTGGGCCGAATTACCTCTCCAGGCATTTACTGTCCCATGCCTCTTTGCCGCCTGCATCCTTTCCTGGTGTTTACCGTGGGTGCCACGTGATGGCCGAAGGTCGGCATGTGTCCAGCCACCCACGCCTGTCCCGTCTCACATATCACCCGCATCCGGGGAAAGTGTGAGCCTGTTACTCCTCATTGAAATACCTTTTAATTTCCATTCCTTAATTTTCGTCCAAATTTTAGTTTTGAGAGAATGAGCATGTTAATATTTAGACAAATGTAATGCCATACTGCTCAAATTAAGACACTTAAATATGGAACTAACACTTAAGGAATGTAAATAACAAACAATTCCAAATTAATTAAGGAATGCAAATAACAAACAATTCCAAATTAATTTAGTTGAGAGGCTCATTCTATGATCTAGTATGAGGATGATGTGTAATTTCGTTGGTGCGCAACTTGGAGTTGACACTTGTCCTTTAAAAAAATACTTTAAGTAGAAAAATATTCTCGGTTATAATAAATACTTAAATGATTGTACATATTTGGTTAGTTTTAATTAAAACCATTAAAGTAATTAAAAAAACAACTTATATTTCTCTTAGAGAGATGGAGAATGTGTGTTAATGTTGACCTTAGTAAAATATTTTAATGCTCAGAAGGAAAAACTAATTAAAGGTAAAATAATTGAGGTGTAGACTAGTCGGTTTGTGTGTGGTTTAGTCCCAAGCCCTCTTAATCACTCATTTATCAAGTCAAAAATGCAATTTGAACAATGAAAAATTACACATGGTCTATATAGAGAGAAACATAAAACCACTATAGATCCATTTTAATCATTGATTTCTCTACATTCTAAAAGACAATTCTAAATTAATTTAATATTGAATATGTTTTTTTTATTACATTAAAATTATGAGTAACAACATGATCATTGTGTTATATTTTTTCTTCCAAAAACATGTTAATATTTTTAATACAAAATTTATACTTACAAAATTTTCATTAACTATTTAATGGAATCTTATTTTAATAATGACTCTACACTAAAATTAGCACACATTCATCTTATCATCCTACAAATCTTTGGCTAAATGACTTCTAATATTAATAAATTTTATTATTAGTTGAAAAGTACGATTTGAATTAACACCAGTCGAGTCAACAAGAAAAGGAAAATCCGCGAAAGATGGACGACTTGCAGTCAATAAGGAAAAATCCGCGAAAGATTTGAGTATTAGTATTAGTTAGTTGAAAGGGACGATTTGAGTTAACACCACTCGAGTCAATACGAAAAGGAAAATTTGTTAAGTTGCATTAAGATTTTCTAATTATAATTTACAGTTATGGAACTGAATTGTAGTCTTTTTTTAATTTAAGGAAATTAATTGTAGTAATTTCCTTAAATTAAAGAAATTAATTGTAGTTAATTAATTTTCTGGAGTTCTCTACATTGATTTTTGGAAGAGCTGACACATAGCCATTAAAACCTTGAGGGAAGGTTGGCTATAAATTCATCTGTTTGGTCCCTAAGTTAGTATCTCAATCCCCTTCAGTTGGTTACACCATCTAGTTGAGAGAGAATAGCTTGGAAGTGCGTTCAGATTTTCTGTGATTTTTCTTTTGGTTGGATTGAATTTGGAGTGCGGTTTCAGTGAAGAAGCAAGTAGACTGTGGTTTGCAGCAAGAGCGTTATCAACGACTAAAGTTATCAATGACTAAAGGTAATCCTAGGCATTGAAATTTCATTTTTGATTCTTTAAAGTATTCAGAATCGCTATGGTAAATAATAACAAAATCCACCAAAACATTGTATCAGATACGACTCCTTATGACAGGAATTTCAGGAATCTAGTTGATATCCACAATAGGCCAAACCCGCAGAAATATTTTAGTAATTCCTTAATTTTATCGATCGCCCATCTGAGGAGCCGATGGCAGCTTCCACGGATTTCATCCTCATCACCTCCACACTCATGTTCATCTTTGTTTCTGCAAACGCCCATCTTCTTCATCATTATCATGAGAAAAGTCGTGAACGACTGCAGGTCGATATTGAAGCCCTGCAAGCATTCAAAGCCTCCCTCACATATGATCCTTCTCACGCCTTG
>APFE031361208.1:0-17114 GCA_000404065.3 Pinus taeda | reverse complement strand
GCATCAGATACCCTGGCCTCCGCCTGTCAGCGCGGTTATTCAATAAACAGACGCGATGATTCATTTAACTTAGGCAAAGAGGGTTTTTTAGCCATTTTGAGGAGCATGAGCATAGGTGAGTGTGGTTTCACAACACAGTAGGGAGACTGGCATGATGGCAGTGACATTTTACTGTGTAACACTATCTATTCACAAAAAGATTTGCAATTTCATCATGAAAGATGCATTGATCATGGGTGAACCAAATTTTGACAACAAATATTATAGAAGTGCAATCAATGCCTTATCCAATGATAAGTTTGTTTGCAAAATTTTTGGGATAGATCTTTTTCAGGGAAAACATTAGTTATTTCTATTTTTGGGGGTGGGAAATTCCACTTGAAGCTTAACCATGCTCCATATCTACTTTTTAACCTTGCATTCTAGGAATAAATCTAGGTAGGTCTTTTCCTTAAATTTGCATAAAACACATAGAGAAGGCCTTAAATGCATTGCTTTTGTAATTTCTATATTGTTAACAGTTTATTTTTTAGCATAAGTAAACAAAAAAAATGTCTTTCATAATTTCATCTCTCATCCCCAAAATCTTCTTCCATACCATGGATATTGGAGGTAGATATGTTTGGGATAGTTGGGCTTCATAACCTTTTTAATATAGTACTCTCCTCCTTTCTTTTTTTTTGCTGAAGCAAGAGTCGTTCATTCTATTTCATTAAGCCAAAAAATAATTTACATAATGTACAAACCTCCACCCATCACCATGGACCCAGGAAAATTAAAATGCTAACCGCCTAAGGCTTGACTCCTAACCCTACAAAGGTAACCTCCGAAGAACTTGTGAAAAACCGCAGAATCTCCCGCGTGCCTGCTCCCCGGACTTGTATCTTTAATCAATACCGTCCAATCTCCTCGCACAATCCAACGGTAGAGGAAGAAATCGCCCAGCGAAGACGAACGGTGTTTAACAACCCAGCCCCACCAAACTGCATGATCATTCCCATCCATAGATCTGCTTAGCGAAATCCAACAGTTGAGAGTGATATCGCACGGTTCAAGGTCACCTAACATTAGTGTGCGATGGGGGTGGTATTCATTTCCACCCCCCTACCACATGTAGGAAGCTGAATGGAATCGCTTCCAAATCGCTAAAACCATTTCCCGCTTGAGAGTCATGCGATCAACCGAAAACCACCATGGAGCAATGTTACCTCCCAAAAATGTTAATTAGGGATATTGCGGCTGCCGGAAAAGACGAGATTCCTGTCCCTCACATTTTTTCTTCTATGCTTGAACCAGAAACCATGGAATGTTGTGATCCATCCCAATTTTCGACCACCCGATAAACTAAGGAATCCAGTCAATGTGCACCGGGGTTTTCTGAGGCCGACAGTGCCGTGCCCCCCACCCAAGAACAGTCTGATAGACAATGGTGAATCAAACTGAGAACTACTCATTTCAAACCTGCCTCCTTGGCTCTGTAACGGAACACTTCCCTATCCTCTTCTGCTTGCTCGCAACAAAGAGCTTTTGGTTTGCCCTGAGGCAACTCTTGCCACTCCATCAACACTTGCATTTTGTACAACTCACACCTTGGTTGGCCAGAAGATCCACCAGTTTATTGGCCTTTCTGTGAACATGGTTGAAACTTACTATGCGAAGTCTTTGGAGGTGACCCTGAATTCTTTGGAAAACCTAGATAAGCCTCTAGTGTCTTGAGACTTTCTCCGGCACTATTCCACAACTAATTCTTTTCACCGAGTTAATGACTAACTTAGAGTTCGCTTCTATAATTACATTTAAGCAGTTGTCCTACTTTAGAAACTCTTAGCATTTCTCCAAAGCCATTAATTCAGCCATGTTGTTGGTGGCTTTTCCTAAATGGCAATGGAAGAGGAAGATAATGTGTCCTTTTTCATCCCTTGAAACCCCTCCAAAACCAGCAGTTCCTAGGTTGCCTTTTGAAGCCCCATCAATGTTGTATTTCGAATAACCTTTCGGGGGAGGACGCTAGAAATCCTTCTTCATTTCCATTGAGATTACTTTCCTATCCAAGCCTTGAGGAATGAGCCCCTACATACCCAACTGCCTAAGAATTCTCAAATCAACCTCCGAGGGAGGATTCTTGGGGTGATTATGTATTGTGGTGCCAACTGTCTCCTTAAGTTGTTTCAATATCAACTCAAACAAGCGATGAGGGGAATTCTTTTCATTCTTGAATATTCTCTTATTCCTTTCTTTCCAAACATTCCATATAATGAAGCTTAGCGTTAGGGCCCAAGCCGAGCTTAGAAATTCATACTCCAAAAAGTTTCTTCTCCAATTATTTAGGGTATTAATGATACTCCCTTTGTCCCTATCGATTTGTTGAAAAATTGTGGAAAATTTATCCCATAACCAGGAGGTGAAAATGTAGCTGTTGAGTATATGCTCTATTGTCTCCTCTTGAGCTTCATAGAGTTGACATCTAGAAGGCCCTAGAACACCCCTTTTCCTAATATTATCCCAAGTCAAGATTTTATTATGATGTACTACCCACATGAAGAGTTTGATCTTCATCCACCCTTGGTGCCTCCATAGGTTCTGCCAGATCTTATCCGGAACATGGGAATCCAGCTCAAGGAGAAGACCTTTTGCTTCCTTAAGATTAAAGGTGCCCTCTTTATTGTTGCCCCATCTTAGTTGGTCCTGCCCCCCCTGTTACTTAGATCATCTATCGTTCTAGCATTCTCATAAGTGCCTCTGCTTTTGTCTTCAAGGGGATATTATCCCTGCAATCAATGTTTCTCCAGATTCTCCACTTTCCTGTATTATGAGTGTGATCCTACAAATCCTTTACCTTATTTAAACCTTGGTTATCTGTCTCATGCTTAAGGCCCAAAAAATCCTATTTTAAGAGTGTTGGTTCTTGTTGCCATTTGTCCTCCCAGAATAGTGCTATATCTCCCTCTCTAATTTCCCAGAAACTATTTTTTTGAACTAGGCTTCTGTTCTCCCATGCTTTATTCCAGATGTATGAGCCCTTTATATTTCCAGACATTCTTATGAGATCACTAGTTTGCCAGGAGCTGGCATATTTTTCTTTCCAGATACTTTCCTAATGAGCCTTTGGTTCTTGAACCCAACGCCACCATATTTTGGCCCCTAAAACGTTGCTGAGAATCTCCTGATCATCCAAGCCTAGGCCCCCGTGGTTCTTGGGTCTACATATTTTTTCCCATGAAACTAAGGCCCATTTCTTCCTTGTCTCCTCCTTACACCAAAGAAAGTCTCTTTTGATGTTTCTGAATTGTTGTAAGACTCCTTTTGGAGTTAGGAGAGCTAATAACATGAAAACATGGTTTGATTGCAGTACAGCCTTTGTAAGTACCAACCTACTAGCCAGATTTAAAGATTTGATGGTCCATTTTCTAACTTTATCCTGCATCTTATTGATCAACAATTCCCAAATGATCTTATGCATCGATTTGACAGTTAGAGGAACTCCTAAATATTTTGAGGGGAGGGAATCCCTTTGAAAACCTAGAATTCTGGAGATATTTCTCTGAATAGCAATATTGGTATTAAAGAAAAAGATTTTTGATTTGGTGAGATTAACTTCCATACCTGTAGCCATGGCAAAGTCATTCAGGATTTGTTTGTAGGTTGTGTCTTCTTTGACTGTGGGGATTCCTTGTAACATGGTATCATCTACAAATTGTTGATGAGTCTGAGCCTGACCATTCTCAGTTAGTTGAAGGCCCTTGATCTTACCCGTTACTTTAGCATGCTTGATAGACTGACCAATTCCTTCCATCATAAGGATGAAAAGAAAGGGAGAGAGTGGGTATCCCTACCTGAGGCCTCTAGAAGGAATAAAAATCTCAGAGGGAGAGCCATTTACCAAAATTGAAAAGCTGGAGGAAGTCACCTAGGCCATAACCCATCTGACCTAGTTATGATCAAATCCAAAAGCAATAAGAACTTTCCTGACATAGGTCCAGTTGAACTTATCATAAGATTTGGCTATGTCTAATTGCATGATCATTCCAGCCTGCCTCTTGCTAGTTAACGAGTGAACCACCTCATGAGCTTGAATGATGTTATTTAAAATTTGTCTGCCTTCCACATAACTAGATTGTTCCCCTTAAACTAGAGTAGGAAGTAGAGGTTTGAGTCTGTTGGCCACTACCTTGGATATTATCTTATATACCACATTGCATAAAGCTATGGGTCTATACTTATCAGGCATTGAGCGATGTCCTGTTTAGGGATCAGGGAGATGAAGGAGGTATTAAGCACTTTAAGAATAGTTCTATTCAACTTGGAGTCCTCCACCACATTCAAAATATCCTGTTTAACAATATTCCAGCACGCTTTAAAAAAATCCACATTGAAATCATCCGGGCTTGGAGCTTTTCCATTTTGCATGTCTTTGAGGACCTCACTGAACTCCTCTTCAGTTATGAGCCTATCAAGGTTGAAATTGTCCTCTCTAGGCACCAACTTATGTATGTGTCTAGTAACGTCCTTGATGAAATGCTCTCTATCTAAATTGTTTTCCTGAGTTATGTCTCGGAAGTGCTGAACTAACACAACTTCTAATCCTCATGGGAGATATGAAGCTCCCCATCCTTGTCATTGATCGAAGAGATTCTGTTGTGAGCTCTATTTTCCATCGTGGATTTGTGACAAAATATAGTGTTACACTCTCCTTCTTTAAGCCATTGAACTCTAGACTTTTGTCTCCAAAATATTTCCTCTTGTTTATACAGATTCTCCCATTCTTGATGATTTTTATCAACTTGATCACTTTTGACTTCATCAAATCCTTCAGTGATCAGAGCTTGGTTGAGTTCCTACATTTTGTTCTGAACATATTTTTTTCCCACAAAAATGTTGCCAAAATCATTCTTGTTCCAATCTTTAAGCCTGATCTTGATGTGCTTTAATCTTTTATGTAGAAGGAAAATTCTTGTTCCCTGAATCTGCAATCTTTTGACCACCATTTTTCAATATTGCTGATGAATTCTAGGTGGGAAAGCCAAATATTCTCAAATCTGAAAGGTCTGTTCCTGGGGGTACCTATGCCCTTGATCTCCAATTGAACCGGCCAGTGATCTGAGCCTCCAAAGGGGAGAACTCTCACTAATATTTCCTTGTCTATAAGCATAAGATCCTTTGAGATAATGAATCTGTCTAACTTGGAGGCTACATGAGACTCTCCTCCTCTTTTATTATTCCAAGTAAAGAGACCATTGTTCGTATCAGTATCAACTAGTTTCATATTATTTGTAAAGATTTGAAATGCTAAAGAGTCTTTACTTAGAGCTCTAGTTCCCCATTTTTTCTCCAAAAGAGATTTGATCATGTTGAAGTCCCCTCCCATGATCCAAGGTATTCCTACATGTCTGTCCTTGAGATCCACAAGGGAATCTAGAAACTTGAGTTTTTCATCTATTCTTTGAGGGTCATAAACATTAGTGACCAGATAGGTATCCCTATCTCCTACAGGATGAATAACTATTGATAAATAATTCCTAGATGTCTTAGCATCTATTATGCCAATTTTTTGGGGGTTCTAAAGAGTGAGTATGCCCCCTGTTGTATTCTTTGCTTTGACTTCTAGAAACTCAAATCTGCTGAGCCATTTGCTATGAATTTTTCTTAATTTTTGAATGGAACATTTCATTTCCTGGATGAAGATTATATTTGGCATTGCTTGTTTCATTCTATTACTAAACATTCTCTGTTTTCTTTTACTACCTAGACCCTTGATATTCCAACATGTGAACTTCATAATTAAAGATTTGTAAAGGAGTAGCTGGCTAGATCTTTCATCTTACCTGAATCTATCATTAGCTTTTCACACTCTATCAAGAGCTCATTCTACTTTTTTTTGCCTCTTTTCTTTCATGGGTTTCTAGCTGCTAATCTAGGAGTTGTTTTCATCATTTTCACATCTCTGTTATCGTGTTTGTCAATGTTTTTTTCCTTTCTCCAACCCCTTAGCCCGAGTTTTCCATAAAATAACTGCTAAATCTTATTAAGCTCTTCTTGAGGTAACAAATCTAACCCCCCCTGTGATTCCCTGTATCAAGAACCCTTCCAGATCTAGGTGTTCCTTGTCAAGAATCTCTTGTAACTCATGGTCCTCCAGTTCCACTTCACTCTGGGTCATTTCCTGATCCATCTCTAGTTCTACATCACTCATCATTGTCTCTTTCTGATTATCAATATCCTGTGTTTGTTCACGGTTTTCTTCCTTCCCCTTTTCCCCAGGGCTTCCTTCCATTGCTTGGTCTTCTTTTGTAATCTCTTCTTCCTCTTCAGGAACTTGTAACTTGTTATGACTGACCTGTTGCCCTTCAATTTGATGTAGCTTTGGCCCTCTTTTGCTGCCTTTTCCTCTATTTACCACTTTGTGAAAGCTATCAGTGTCCTTCATTGTGTTAGCTTTGCTCTTGTTTTCTACTTTATTGAGAGGGCAATCTCTGAATAGGTGCCCATGTTCATGGTATCTACAACATCTGAATGGAATATGCTCATAGTCGACTATTTGCACCCATTCTTTGTCAAAAACTTCCAAGATTACCTCATCCGGAAGAGCTCCGGATAGATCCATTTCCACACATATCCTTACAGAAGAAGTATATTTTCCCCTTCTTGTGGCTTCAGAAGCTTTGACAAAACGACCTAATTTATTGCCTATGGTAGCTAATGATTTAGTTTGCCAGTAATTAAGAGGTAGAGAATAGAGCCTTACCCAAACCGGTACCGAGGTAAAAGTCTCACACTCCGGGACAAAATTCATCATCGATGGCCGCATATAGAGGCCAGTTGCTGCATAGAAGTAGGGCCCTCCTTCAAACACTTTGTCTTTGTCTTCAATATTTGTGAACACCACAGTGAAGAATCCCTTTGACCCAAGATGTAGGTCAATGCTCCCTTTAGGTTTCTAGTGGTATTTGATCCATGTTTGTAAAGCTTTTTCAGGGGCCATAGTCCCATGAATTTACAGATGATGGCATAAGTCCGCATGTGATCCCTGTGCACCTACAGAGCAGGATCATTTAAAACTACTATGGTTATGATCTCAGCTTTGGGTTTACAAGGTCCTTTTTGTTTTTTGTCTTTAGTTCCTTGTTTTTTTTCTTCTTCCTCCTTGTCTCTTGTGCTATTATTTTCCTTAGTTTTGGTTCCTTCTAACTACTCTTCCGTATTCCTTTTCCCTTCCTCAGCAGTACCTCTAGCATTTTCTAGAGGTTTCTTGCCTCTGCTGGCTACGACCTCCTTATAGGAGGGAGTGGAGCTCCGTCCTCTGCGTCCCTCCATGTAGATCAACCTCTGCAACTATCTGACACCCTCATTGTTCGCCCTTCGCTCCTCCGATAGTACTCTCCTCCTTCCATTCCACAAGCTCTATCATTAAATTTTTCTTTATTTGAGTAAGGTTGCACCTTTAAGCTACATTTTAGCAATTTCACATCCTCTTCAAGGTTACATAGAGGGGTGAGGGAAACCCATTTTGACCATTGTTTCATATATTTCCCAAAATGAAATATCTTCAAGGGAGGTGATTCCTTGACATCTTAGCTATGGACAATGTTTGGAAACCACTTTGATTTATAATAGTTATCTCCTTTCCATGATGTTACCTTTCCAAAGTGATATCCTTTGGCTATTTCCTAGCCTCCAAGAAAGGCATCCCTGAATAAGGAGAGACAAGTTTAAGTGATCTACATATGGGACAACCCTTGACGTCTAAAATGGGATTCTCTAAGTATTTCCTCTAGGGAACACCCAGGAAATATTTTCTATGGGACAGTTCTTTCCATCACATTATTTGTCTACAAACATAATTCCAGATGATTTAGCCTTGAGAGATTTGTTAATGAGGACATTATCTCATACATCAAGATCCTCCTCTATCAATGGGGCACAAAATTTTTTCTAGTTGAAAATGTTGAAATTTTTGTTGTTGGTAGACTTCTCACTTTTCCATGGGATATTCTTGATTGCTTTTCCAACATATCTAACCTTCTGTGTGGACACGGGGGTTTCACTCAGTCAACCTCTGCAATATCACGTGCATTCGTGGAATATTAAATAATACCCTTAATTTTACTACATATTGGAAAATCCTTCTAAAAATCACATTATTTAACCCCCTACAAATGTGAACCCAATACACCTTCTCAATTTAAAAAACCCCTAATTTCACTAGATATTGTAGGTATCCATTTCTTCATTAACATTTTTTATATCCATTTATATTTTTTCATTAAATTTGAACCCCATTTTTTATATTTGCCAATATTAAAGCCCTTTACTCCCCTATATATCCCCAAATATATTATGTCATTTTTTCCTCAAATATATATCCCCCCATATGAACCCACGTTGTATTCTATTGCTCCTCTAATGAAACCCCTTGTGTGTGTGGATTGAGCATTTGGGATATCATACTTGCAATTGTAAACCTCATTTTCTATAGATAAATACCCAATATATTGATTAATGTGATTTCAATATTCAAATTCAAATATATTTGAAAGTTCTCCAAGGAAATTCCTAAAATAATTTTAAGATGTGTGCAATTCTCCTTAGGATTCTATTAAAAACATCCCATCTATAGACTTCACATTATTCCTTATTTATTAGTACTCCTTATGTGTCTGAGAAGGAGTTCATGATTGTTTTGAATCACAAGGATATGATAACTTATCCACGTATTATCAACGTGATATCATCACTAATCTATGAATGGTTCATGTCTTGAATTATTTTGTATGGAAGACCATGGGAGATATGTCTCATTACCTATCCTATCTTCTAGAGTTGTTTAATACTTTTTCCATAAGGATATATAAAAATAAAGATAACAAGAATCCTTGCATGAACCCCTTAAACCCACTAATGAAGACTACAAACATACTAGTTATTGATGGAAGAATCCATAGACTTGCAATGCATAGTCTAATCCAAACTATAATTGTCGAAATGAAATTGGAATAACACTTCAAACAAAAGTCGATATTCGACCCATTAAGCTTATTTGCAGTATATCATTTTATCATCATCCCTTTCTTTCATTCTTGTCTTCTTGAAAGGATCAATTCTTGCACAAGTATTGTGCTGAGAGGCGCTCTCCAGCTTAGTATGGAGGAGATGTTGTAATGTCTTGTCCTATTAAACATTTTGACTCAATCAAATTACATTAAAATAAAAATTAATTAAATTAAAAATAAAATTAAAACAAAGCTCATAGCTAAAATAAAATTGAGGTAAATTAGTTAACTTTCCCTTCATATTTTTCCGGCTCCAAGTTGTGACAACCCATGGATTTTTCCATGGTATTCTTAACTAATAGTTATTTCCATGGTATTTTTCTGTAATGTAGCCCATTTAAATGCTTAAAATTAATGTTGTAATGTCACGTTGTTTTGTTAAACATTTTGACTCTGTCAAATTACATAAAAATAAAAATTAAGATAAAAATTAATTAATTAAAATTAAATTAAATTTTAAAAATGAAATTAATAATTGAAATAAAATTTATGTAAATTAGCCAATTTATCATTCACAATTTTTTAGCTCCATGTTGTGACTAAATATTAGTGGTTTTTTGACTCCTGGGTTTGACAACCCATACCGTCCATCACATAGCATTGATAGATTCAACAAATCTCAAATGAGTTACCAATCCAAGGACAAAAAACGAGGCGATCGAAGGAAGCCTATTTTATTGAGGGTTACTTCTCTTTAATTGAAGCTCAAGATATCTAAGTTGAGGTAGTAGATCATCGAGGAATAGGGCTTGTGATTTGACTCTTGAGAGAAAGTATTATGAGGATATTATCTATCAAGAGAAAGTCAGTGGTTTGAAGTTGCAATCTACAATTGAAATCCATATCCTAAAGATCTATGGATCTCTTTCTAGAAAAGTTGTTGTTAGAGTAATTGGTTTTGCATAAGTTTTATGACAGTATCATATAATTTTTTTTTTTTTATTTAACAATAAAACTACTCTATTCTAAATTTTTGTATAATTAAAAAATAACTTATATATTCGCATATAGGGTCTTTTTTTAATAAGGCTTTTATGTTTAAGAGAGATATGCAAATTTTATTATAGACCTAAATTTTCTTTTAAATACCATTTTCAACAAGGATTGTATGTTTAGCCTCAAAGTAAGTATGAAATGTTCTCATAGACCATCTGAATTCACAAATGATATATGAAAGTTTTACAGATATTGAACTATCCAATTGACCATCTAATAAAATACATAGATTTGATGTGATTACAATATTCAATAAGGGTAATAGATGTAACATAGAATAATCCCTACTTCTACCACTAATTAATTGATTAAAGAATGTGCATAGTGTGGAGAAAACTCCACACCATGAAATATATCTGCATAATGAAATATCTCTTCACACTTAAGGTCTTCTTACAAAGCTCTATGCCAAATGAAACATATCTGCACAAAACTCTCCATGCAATGAAATCTCTTCACACACTAAAATATATCCACACAAATCTTTCTAGATGGTGAAATCACTCTGCACAAAGCTTTTCGCACATTGAAATATCTTTGCATAGTGAAATCTCTCCGCATAGTGAAAGCTTTCCACACAAAAATATTTGCACAATGGAAAGCTCTCTGATAAATTATGACAATCTTAGCAGATTGCATGATCATGTGGGCTAATCAGAATCGAAAAACCAACACGGATGTGGAGAAAGTCATAAATTTAAATTAGGAAGGAGCATCACTTGTATTTGGGTACCATTTAGCAGAGAGCCTGTTGCTGATATCAAAGCTCTGCTTCCACTCGATGTTTGAGGGTATATAAACTGGATTTGTAGAGAGTGAGGGAGACAAATGGAGATCCCTGTGGATGATGTGTCTGCACCACATTTTTTGTTGTGATTTCCATGGGAATACCTCTGTTAAGGATGATGTCGCGACAACCATTCCTTTCTTGTGTAGCTAGTGCAGGGCTATCACTCGGCATATAACCATCCTTATTCAAACTGATGCCAGGGTAAACACCCGCACATACCCACAGTATGCATTAATCAGTAATAATGCACCTACACCTGTCCTAGGACATTGAACTCTACAATGGAATTAAATCTTCAGACCTAAATGGTCAAGGACCCTTTATATAGTCATTCCTTTGTATCGGAACCAATCACCCCACTGTAATACTCTATTGGGACTATATTAACCCTTCAGAACCTTTTAAATCCTTTATCCACGCATATATAACCTTCCCCTTCTAAATCTTGGTTAATATATGTTATATCTCAAACCTTGCACTATCGACGCTTTTCCACTTTATATCCCATTACAAAGGGAAATATTCCCAAACACATTTTCTGCTTTATTATGGCTTTAACACATATTTCGAGGTTGAAACCTCTATCGCAATCGCTATCGGCTATCGAGACTTCCACAGTATTAACACACATATGCACCCTCCTCCGACTCCGATCTGACTATCGGTCGATAACACATACCATTAAGCCTTAAAAAGTCTCGTAACACTTATCATAATATAAAGGGAATACATGGAAATTCATTAACCTTCTTCCGAATCGTATAATAAGCAGACTTCAAAGTTTATACATTGCCATTCATAATTGTTGTCGGTTCCATAACTTATCGCTCCACACTTCTGCTATGCCAATCTCCGATGGTTCCGAGCTCTGATATTCCGATAATCGCTATCGGGTATCGCTCATCCACCTGCACATTACCTTTTTCACTGTGAACTTCCGATTGCTTGATCACCGATCAGATTATCGGCGGTATTTCCAATCACGCATCGGAGTATCGCTGGTTTGTTATCATCGACCCTTGGCACCTCTGAATTGCAATTGCGATTTCAATCGTAGTCGTTGATCTTTGTAGATCAACGACTATTGGGCATCAATTCTTTACTTCTCCACTCGTCCCTTTACTTATAATTTACGCCATTTTCAATGGTTTCTACGGCTCTTTTGGGTTCTTCAGAGGTTCATCCTCCTTCACTATTCGCTGTGACCCTTCCTTCTCAGCTTCTCTTTGCATGCACCTCTACTTCAAAGCAACTCTTGATCTCTTAAGAGGATCAATAGGATTTCTCCAAATCATATTCTTCTCTAGAACGTCATTCAAACTCCGCCTTTCACGTGGATTCAATGATCCCCATATGATTCCTCTGAATCATCTTCGTCCCTCTGCGTCCTTCAGAATTCTTCCTGCAACCTGTAGAGCCTAAGAATTCACAAGTGATTCATTCAGGAAATGCTTCTTCAACAGATATTGACACAGACAGGAACCAATCTTGCATATATTAATGTAAAACACAGATTACATTCGAGACTCCTCAATCTCACTCACACACACACATACACACACAGAGGCCTGATTTCCTATTAGTGGCCTCCCCCTCTTCCCCTAGGCTTACATACATATATATATGAAAACATTGGATCAGATCATTGAAGGTCCAATCAATCCTCTAAAAAAATCCTAAAGCACTACATGCATGCATACATGGAAAAAAAGACCTCCTTGAGACTTTATTCTATCTTTTCTCTGTTTTAAAATACAAAAGCCTCCTTATCGCTCAATGGTCCACATCTATTCTCCCTTTTATGCCTAAAAGCTCTCCCTTTCTCCTAGGATCATGGAGCTACTGATGTTCTGATTTATTTGTTTTGAGAGCATCTAATTAATTCACACTTAAGGCCTAAATATTAAATTGACTTGAGACGTAGGAAACTAATTTCACAAAAACACATGACCCCCTATGTCTACTAATTATAATGATTTTCCTTGATCTGAATGCTCTTGCAATAGACTCCCAAAGTAGAAAATATTCATGATATCCCGATCATGTGTCTTCTGGTCTTGGTCTTCCTGGATCCCACACTTTGTTTTGTAGTTGTCCAAATGATTTATTCCTTTGTTGCCGCTGCACTTCTGCTATCTTTTGCTCCATTTTATTTTTTCTGTCAATCAGATTCAAGTTCTAATATATCTTGCTTGTTGCTGCTACCATTTTCCTCTATCTGGACTGATTCATCATCTGCTGCCATATTTTTTCAATTTTTATGTCTAACATATCTTTGGGCTGGTCCATATTATGCTTCTTACTTCTGCCTTCTTCTCTTTGTTTCAGGTTACTGTTGTTGTCTTCTATGCTGAATTTTATTTTACTTGCTTCATCTTTTGGTTTGCTTGCTGCCATTTTTCTTTACTTGTTTCCTCCCTATCATCCTTATCCTCTCTCATAATTGAATCATGACTGTTCAACATTCTTTCCAGCAATTTAATTTCTCCATTCCATGGATTGAGTTCTTCCATAGAATTCTCTTCTTTCACTTTTATTTGACTGTTCGCTTGTGTCAAATCTCCTCCAGCATCTGCATCAAAACATGCACACTCAAAACACTTGTTAAAATTAAAAACATAAGGTTGTTGTGCCTTATCTTCCTTTGGAAACAATTTAGTTTGTTTCTCTGTTTTCTCCTTCTCCTTTGTCAACACATCAATATGCTGATTCGAATTCTCAGCAGAATTCATGAGACTATTTGGTAATCTCTCTTCTACATCATTTGTTCTAATGATGTCTTCCTGCTTGGGTTCACAGTAGTGAACTTCTTCTCCCTTAACCTACTGTTGATTATCTTCACTTTGAAATGGTTTGATTCCTACTGCCTCTTTACCATCTTCAAACAACCTCTCCTCAATCTCTTCGATCACATACTCATACTCATTCATGTTGTTTAATGAACCTACAAACAAATTATTACACCTTCCTATCTCCATGGCTACTTGAGACATATCTTCTTCTTTAGAAACTATAATGGTAGCTTCTGTTCTACCATCAGGTTCTCTCATCAATTTCCTCAGTAGTTTAATTTCCTCTTCACATTTTGCACGCAGTTCATAACAATGTTCTCTTCTTCCAACTTCATCCTTCACATGCTGTGTTACAGTATTAAAATACTCTCTTCCTTTGACCCTTGTAATCTCAAGGTCTTTCTGTTGTATCAAATCACTACGTCCCTCCTTCAAGAGGTCTTCTCCATCATACTCCGTTATTCTAGAGTACTCCTCCAGACTTTCGACATCTTCAAAAGACTGTCTATCCTCTTCAAAACACTCTTTTGTTAGTGTTCCTTTTCTCTTTGCCAAGTCTTTCCCATAGATTTCCTCTTCCTTAACATCTTTTAGTAGATGTTCTTCTTCCCTATTGTCTGTCTCAATAGTTTCCATGGCTATCTCCACTGTGCCTATGATCATAGTGAATTGATGATCCTTTACTATGTTTTCAGCTAACGTATTCTCTTCCTCAAGTTTGCCTTCATTCCCTGGCTGTTTATCTTCTTTGAAGATATCTTCAAATCGCTGCTTTTCTCCTGCAATATCTGCCATCATACACAAACTATCAGTTTTAAAAATATAATACCCTATGGTCTCACTTGATGGTTCAACCATCATTTCTCCTTACTGTTCTAAATCATTCATATGATTTAGAAATTATTTAGTCTCTTCTTCAATCTCCTCAAGCCCTTTACTTGGTTGCTTGATATCTTTCTCCAGTTGTATATGAGACCTATCTATCTCATCTTTTTTCAGAACATAATTTAGATTCTGCTGGTCTTCTTCCTTCTTCATGACAATATTAACAAATTGTCCTTCACCTGCAAACATACACAAATTGTCAGATATAAAATCATCAAACCTTTTTGTCTGACTTGAAGTTTTAGTCTTCAAGTCTTCACTTTCTCTGAGAAATTCTCCTTGTTCTAGTTTACAAATGGATTCTTCCATTTCTAACTCAACTTCCTTGAGTTTTCCCTTCAGCCACTTTACTTTCTTTTGTTGTAGACTTCTCTTCATCTCATGCCATTCCACTGGATTCTTCCTCAAGACCCAACCTAGTCTTTGGCTTTCCTCAAGCATTCTCCTTAATGCATTGGGTTGTTCTTTTAATTTAGAAACCTCTTTGTCAATTTCTTCTTGACTCATCTTCTTGCCATTTTCTTTGGCATCCTCTTTCTTATATCATCTACTGTGGCTTCTCTCTAAACCTCTGCTATGACTATCAGTAGTCATCTTCTTTTCTTCTGTCTTCATGAGCTCCTTTGCAACAAGGCTCTGCAATAGCTATTCCTCCCGGCTGCAATCTTACCTCACTAAGCTCTCCTCACTCAGTCTTTTCGTAAGCATGGGTCCTCTGTCTGGAACCTCTCCTTCTTGAGCAACGTCTTTGCTCCTTCTAGGCTTCTGCAATCTCTCAGTCTCTCTTGAGAACACTTCAGTTGTCCTCTATGTCCAATTTCTTATTGGATTCTTCATGTTCACTGCCACTTTTCTATCAGAGTATTCTCCTTAATTTGTCTTCAAGAACTCACCTGGTTCTTCTCTCACAACTTCTCTTGTTTTCACCTGCTCATTAGTATAAAAACACACATTCTTAATTTAAAACAGAACATACCTTCAATATCTCAGCATGATATTGTCTCATCCATTCTTCTGCACTTTGAATGGATTGTCCTCTGGTTGGTTTACAAGTCCTCTTTCCTTCAGAACTTTCATTAAGAAATCTTTCTTTCTCCTTCCTTCAAGGAATCTTCTGTTCCTGCTATTCCAAACCTCTACTGGGACTGCTACAGTCTTCCAAGAACTTCAAAAGTTCTCCTTTTACAGATTACAAATCTACTCTGATACCAATAATGGTGCTGGGCTATCACTCGACATATAACCATCCTTAGTCAAACTGATGCAAGGGTAAACTCCCGCACATACCCACAGTATGCATTAATCAGTAATAATGCATATACACCTGTCCTAGGATATTTAACTCTGTAATGGAGTTAAATCTTCAGACCATAAATGGTCAAGGCCCCTTTATACAGTCATTCCTTTGTATCAGAACCAATCACCCCACTGTAATCCTCTATTGGGACTATATTAACCCTTCAGAACCTTTTAAATCCTTTATCCATGCATATATAACCTTCCCCTTCTAAAGATTGGTTAATATATGCTATATCGCACAACTTGCACTATTGGTGCTTTTCCATTTTATATCCCATTACAAAGGGAAATACTCCCAAATACATTGTCTGCTTTGTTACGGCTTTAGCACATATTTCGAGGTTGAAACCACTATCGCAATTGCTATCGACTATCTAGACTTCCACAGTCTTAACACACATATGTACCCTCCTTCGACTCTGATCTGGCTATTAGTCGATAACACATACCATTAAGCCTTAAAAAGGCTCATAACACTTATCATAATATAAAGGGAATACTTGGAAATGCATTAACCTTCTGCCGAATTGTATAATAAGTGGACTTCAAAGTTTATACATCAACATTCATAATTGTCATTGGTTCCATAACTTATCGCTCCACACTTCTGCTACACTGATCTCCGATGGTTCCGAGCTCCGATATTCTAATAATCGCTATCGGATATCACTCATCCACCCATGCATTACCTCTTCCACTGTGAACTTCCGATTGCACGATCACCGATTAGATTACCGGCAGTATCACCAATCGCTCATCGAAGTATCGCTGGTTTGTTATCGCCGATCCTTGGCACCTCTGAATTACGATTGCAATTTCAATCGTAGTTGTTGATCTTTGTAGATCCAACGGCTGTTGAGCGTCAATTCTTTACTTCTCTACTCGTCCCTTTTCTTAGAATTTATGCCATTTTCAATGGTTTCTGTGGCTCTTTTGGGTTCTTCAGAGGTTCTTCCTCCTTTTCTATTCGTTGTGACCCTTCCTTCTCATCTTCTCTTTGCATGCACCTCTTCTTCAAAGCACTCTTGATCTCTTAAGAGGATCAATACGATTTCTCCGAATTGTATTTTCTGTAGCGTCATTCAAACTCTGCCTTTCACGTGGATTCAATGATCCCCATATGATTCCTATGAATCATCTTCATCCCTCTGTGTCCTTTAGAATTCTGCCTGCAACCTGTAGAGCCTACGAATTCACAAGAAATTCATTTAGGAAATGCTTCTTCAACACATATTGACACAGACAGGAACCAATCTTGCATATATTAATGTAAAACACAGATTACATTTGAGACTCCTCGGTCTC
>APFE031361199.1:0-15599 GCA_000404065.3 Pinus taeda | reverse complement strand
TCGTGAAGGGTTGGGCTAGGGTTTCTTCGGCCCCTGCGGCTCTGACACGAACTCTGATCAGGCTTCTGTTCAATCCTTCACTGTAAGAGTCTACACCTGTCGCTCTCGGATATCGAACTGGTGACAGGATGGCTGAGAACGTGGAGCTGGAGATGGTTGACTATTCGGAAGAGCCCTTCCCGGATCAAATCATATTCGATAACCCTTGCTTCTCATCCAGCACTCCGTCGTTCACACCCCGCCTCGCTGCCGGACTGGATTCTTTGCGTCCTCCTGTGGGTTTATTTCCCCGGCACAGTATTGTTCCGCCTAATACTGGGCCGATCCCTATAGATCCCCCAATCTTTGAAGCCCCTTCTCTCTCTCCGGATGCTCTACACTTTCCCCTGACTCGCTCTCCCTCTGCGGCCATTCCACAGACCTCTGCTACTGCAAATACTTAATCCGCTGGTCCCTGCTCTTCTGGAGGTTTCAAGACTTCTACCGACAATGTAAATCCCTCTAAACCCTCCTCGTTGGATGGCGTTACCAACCCCCTGGTGGACAACCCAACGGCCCCTCGCACCAGTAAGAAGAAATCAAAGTGTATCAAGGTTACCTCAAAGGATATTTCGATTAGGCTTGGAGAAGCTTCGGCGATTAGCGATCTTTCTATCATGGAATCTACAGTGCTGGTAGGGCACATCAGAGGCAGGGCATATTCGGCAAAAAAGTTATCTCATTGGGTGAAAGAGATCTGGGGGGATTTACTTCTTGAACTTCCGGATGTCCATGTCCTGCCCAGAGGATGGTTCTCCTTACAGTTCTCGAAGGAAAGCTATACAAACCTGGTCTTGGCCAGATACTGGCACATTGAATCAGCTCCAGTTCTTCTCAAAAGTTGGAGCCCCCTATTCGACCCTGTTCATGAACAAATTGGAGCCGGACCGATATGGGTGCGGTTGCCAGGTCTTCCATTGCAATTCTGGAGTGATGAAGCTTTCAAAAGAATAGGTAATGCACTTGGTACCTACTTGGATCATGACCGCTCTTTCGTGGAATCTAGGAGCAGGACCCTCGCGCGCATCTTGGTTCACTTAGACACCCGTGAAGGGCTCGAGGAAAAGATCGCTCTACAGTGGGGGCGATACAACAGAGAACAGAAAGGGTACCATTCCGCTGCAATCGGTGCCACATGGTCGGCCACCTCTACAAGGAATGCCCTCTCATCAGAAAATCTGAAGACTCCCCGAAGATCTCGTCGCCACCTCCCAGGGCTACCTCTCCGGCTTCCCCCCGACCCAATGCTGCGGGCCAGCCTCCTGCGGCTTCCTCACCTGCGGGCGATCCGGGAGCAAGGCTTTCACCGACGATGACCAGGGCTCCTACAACAGCAGAAGTCGGATCTGGGGCTCCCTCAGCAGCAGAAGCCGGAACTGTCTCGGTTTCTCCTCTACACCCTTCTATCTCTAATATTGATCATGTCGTTTCTGTATCTGGTCCCTTGTATCAGACTTCCATGGCTCATTGTGTTATGCCATCCCCTCCTCCCTTGTGCTCCACTGGCCCTTCCTTACGTCCGCCATCCTCTCCCTCTGCGTCTCCCCGGTCTCCTCTTGAGTCTTCCCCTCCCCACCCATACTTTTTACGCTCCAGGTCTCATGCTAAAGATTTAACTACTCCCCAGGCAGGGCTGGGTATTTCTTTACCAGAGGCCGGTTCCTAGCCTACCAGAGGAAGGAAATCTCATCTTTCTAAGGCTATTAAGATTGCAGGGGCGGAGGTTGTCTCTGGCCAACAGTCCACCATTGTAGGGGTCCTTAAAGCAGGACAAGCCCCGCGAGGTGTTCCACCATGAAGTGTTTATCGTACAACTGCAGAGGATTGGCTAGCTCCTCCAAGAAACTAGCCATGAAGCGTCTCATCAAGACTGATCCTATCGACATCATTATGCTCCAAGAAACTCTCTGCTCGGCTGATCATATCATCTGCTCTATGCATTCTATTACTCCTGGATGGATCTATATTGCCCTCGACGCTGCTGGGCGCTCTGGTGGTCTGGCCATTGGAGTTAACCCGCGCACCATTAAGGTGGAGGCCTCTTGGGGGGGGCAGGCTACCTGGGGATGGATATTTTCACCGCCGATCTGGGAATGAACTTAAGGATTGTGAATGTTTACGCCCCTTGTAATCAGAGAGAACAATTATGGCAGAGGCTCCATCTTAATCTTTTGAATGATGAGAAGACTATTATTGGTGGGGATCTCAATTTTTCTTTGGGATTTAGGGAATCTTGGGGATCGACGGCGCAAATAGATCAAATCTCAGATTATATGACAAGCCTATTAGAACAGACAAATTTTGTGGATGTCCCCATGCAAAAACTTCTTCCTACCTGGAGAAATAGGAGAGTGGGAGATGCTGCACTAGCCCGCAGACTGGACAGATTTATTATGAAGGACACACTTCTTCAGAGGCTGCATCATTATAAGAAATGGGTGGGCACGGGGGGCATTTCGGATCACTCACCTATCTATTTGGAAATTCAAGGTCCCTTCAAGAAGCTAAAAGCCCCATTCAAATTCAATCATACTTGGCTGAAGGACCCAGCATATGTCAAGATGATATCTGAATATTGGGTAAATCATCCCATTAATGGCACAGAATCATTTGCAAAAGGGTTCTGCATGAATCTCGCCGAGATTAAGCACCTCTCGATTAAATGGGCAAAGGATAAGCAAGCCCGAGACACCTCTCATCTTATCATCATTGAATCAGAGTTGAGCGCTTTAACGGATGAACGGGGACTGGGATTTATCTCTGCAGCGGACAAGAGTCGTTTGATAGAATTGGAAAACGAAAAGGCCATCATTCTAAAGAGCGTGAAGAATCTTTGCGATTGAGAAGTAGGGCTATTTGGATACAAGCAGGAGACGACAATTCAAAGTTCTTCCACAGCTATGCCAACATCAAAAAGGTATCCAATACCATTTGGAAAATTCCTACTCCAGCAGGAGATATGGCAGACTCTTTTAACAAGATTGCTCGCCTGGGCATATCCCAATTCCGTGAGCTATACAAATGCCCACCTGAAGCCAATCTACCAGATATCATTCAAGTGGCGAGTCATTTTCCGAGATTTGCTGAGGAGGAGGATGTGGAGCTTCTTAGTGCTCCGGTTACTACCGGGGAGCTGGAAGGTATACTAAAATGGTTCAAAAAAGATAAGAGCCCTGGTCCAGATGGGTGGACCATAGAATTTTATTTAGCCTTTTATGATATTCTGGGGTAGGATCTTCTTAAGGTCGTGGAAGAGAGTAGAAATTTTGGATCTATCTACCACGCTATCAACACAACCTTTTTAGCTCTCATTCCGAAATCGGACTCCCCTTCTTCCTTTGATGATTACAGGCCTATCTCATTACGCAACTGCCTTTACAAGATCATTTCGAAGACCATTTCCAGTCGGCTCAAACCAATCCTTTCCAGACATATCGCCCCCCAACAATTTGCCTTCCTCGAATCCAGACAGATTCATGAAGCCATTGGATTGGCTCAGGAAGCCATTCACTCCATCTGGTCTAAGCATCTCAAGAGTATCCTACTCAAGATTGACCTTTCCAAATCTTTTGACCGAGCCAATTGGTTGTACATCAAAATGATTCTCATCCATCTCGGTTTTCCTCACTCTTACATCTCCTGGATTATGGCCTGCATTACTTCCCCATCATTCAACATTCTTATAAATGGCTCGGCCTCCCCCTTTTTTCACTCTGAAAGGGGACTACGTTAAGGATGCCCTCTGTCCCCCCTACTCTTTCTGCTCATCATGGAAGGTCTTAGCCGTCTCATTGACTCTGCAAAAAGGACAGGTGACATCTGGGGCCTCAGGATCTCAGAATTTTTCTCACTCACACACCTGCTCTTCGTGGACGATGTTCTCATTCTAATGGATGGCAGCATTCGCAATACCAGATCCTTTTCAAAGATCCTTCTGCTCTTCTCTTCTACCACAGGTATGCTCGCTAATCAATCCAAATCCACTATCACTTGCTCGCATACTTCTGTTCAAGAATCTTTTTTTGCCCAGCAGGCTTTTCCCTACAACATTCACCCCTTGGATAGGGGCCTCCAATACTTGGGCTATTGGCTAAAACCCATCAATCAAAGAATCGCTGATTGGGTTTGGCTGGTAACAAAGTTGGAGAAGCGACTAAATGTATGGAGTTTCAGATATCTATCAAGGGCCGGCAGGCTAGTGCTCATTAAATCGGTCTTAGAAGCCACTCCGGTCTTCTGGATGGCTCTTGCATGGATTCCGTGGAATATCCTGGGGCGGTTAAAACAGCTCTGTAATAGATACCTCTGGAATGGTAACCAGGACAAAAGGTTATTCGCCTGGATCAGCTGGCAGAATATTACCCTACCAAAGAAATGGGGAGGATGGGGGCTCAAGGACCTCCCCGCCTTCGCTCAAGCACTTTCTGCCAAAATGGGTTGGACCCTTATGACAAGTCAGAATCTATGAGCTCATGTATCATACCATAAATATATATGGCCCAGAGGTTATTGTGTTGGATCAGATTACCATCCTGGAAATCAAAGGGATGCTTGTCGATTTGGAAGGCACTTATACATTCTCTCCCACTCATCTGTGACAACTTGGTCTGGAGAATAAATGATGGAAGTTTAGGTAGGATAGGGCTTGACCCGTGGATTGGCAGTGGTGGGAGACACATACTCAGCAGAGAACTTATCAGACTCCTAAATGCCCGAGAAATCAAGGTATTTGCTGACATTGCTGATCAACAGCGCACAGATATATTTTCACAGGCTTGGAAGACGGCTCGACACCTCGATCTTCCTCCACAATGGCATATGGAATGGGACAATTTCATCTCAGCATTAACTGAATCTCATATAAGGATTAAACAGGGGTCAGACGAATTAGTATGGTGTATGGTTGATAATGGTATCTACGCACCAAAGCAGGGTTACAACACTCTCATAATGCACAAAAAACCTGATTCTCTCTGCAACTAGTGGAAAGATTTATGGAAGTTAAAAGCTCCCCCTCGCACAAAGCTCTTCTTTTGGTGCGTTCTAAAAGACATCGTTCCCACAGGTGAACATCTCTCCCATCGAGCTATATACAGGCCTTCTTGGTGTATCCTGTGAAAGGTGGCAGAAGAAACAACTGCGCACGTCTTTCTTCATTGCCCGGTTTCACAAGCTCTTTGGCATAACATCTCAGCTCCTATCGGCTTCACTGGAACTTGGAACGAGGTGGATATTTAAAGTTCCTGGGTTGATTGGAAACAAAGGCATCTAGGCTCAAAATTATTGAACCTCCCCTTAATTGTGGCTTGGCATTTATGGAAAGTTTGAAACCGACATATATTTGAGAATCTGATGGTGTGCTGGCCGCGTACTGAAGCCAGTATTATCTCCTCCTTCACAGAACTTCCTGATCCCACTCCCACCAGGGTGAGGAGTATCCTGCCTCCTCTTACTATTGATTTCACTACCCCCTGGGCCTTCTTCGACGGGGCAGCAAACCAAATTGGTTGTGGGGGAGGATTCGTGCTTCATAGAAACAAAAATCATAGATTCAAAGTACAGATGGGGCTTGGTGTGGGCTCAAACAACTTTGCGGAAATAATGGCTCTTCACAATTTATTACACTTTTCCCTGGAAAAGCGGTGTCAAAATCTTAATATATATGGGGAATCGAAGACTGTTGTAAATTGGTTCAACCTTATTACAACTTGTCACATATATACTCTCAGCAATATAATGTATGAAATACAAACTTTCAAGGCAGCATTCAATCACATCTCTTGCCTTCACATATACAGGGAACATAACAACTGCGCTGATCAATTATCCAAGGAGGCTCTGGCACTTCCCAGAGGAGAATGGATAATATTGGAACAACAAGGATTTGAGGAGTACTGTTTCTTCCATAGGCCATATATAGACCGGAGAGCCCAATAGGGACAACAGCCCCGAATATCAGAGAAATAAATGCATAAAATCTGGAATTTTTTTTGACTATCTACGAAAAACATACATATAGAGAAATTTGACCCTGCGTGGTCTTCTACAGGCGATCAAGCCAGACAATAAAATAGGCTATCATCATTATATTTGGTATACAATGACAGATCACCCTGTGTGGTGGATCTTAGTATGAAAAGATTTAGCATATGCTACCGCATTTACAATATGTAATTTCCTTCTCTTAATGAAAATTACGGATTTTTCCAGTGGAAAAAAAAAAACTATGCATATTTATTATAATTATAATTTGAATTTGAATTTAGTTTGAAAATTATTTTATGTATATTAATTTTTTTTTTTTTTTTTATTAAATATTATAATGTATATTTATATGTTTTTAATATAGTTATAAACCATACATATTTATTATAATTAAAATTTGAATCTAATTAGAAAATTATTTTATATATATTAAAAAATGTTTTTTATTAAATATATTATGTGTATATTTATATATTTTTTAATATTTAAATTTAAATTGAACAATAATATATTAGAAAGGAAAAAACGATCCAAAATCGAGCGCTCTGCAGATGCGATCTGAATTGCCTCGGCTCTCCATTCTGAAAACCCCTGCTTCACGTAACTCTCAACCTTCAATCTGAGGCGTCCTCACTGAAGGTTCTCCAATGAATGCGCCCCCAGGAGGGGCGGGATCCTCCCCTCCTCCAGACATCGGCTCATCCTCTGACAACTCAAGGAAAAAACATAAAGATCCTCTGCACCAACCAGCAAGCCTCCCAGAAACAGATCAAGGACCAGATCCGACTACCAATGAAGAAGAAACTGCTGCTACATGCGATGACACGGGTAAAGACAGTGGCGGGAATAAAAAAGCTCCTAAGATACAACCAAAGGCAACTTCAGCCACAGGCATACCAAAAAAGGCTGAAAGAATCAAAGTCGAACTACCCAGCCAATGGATCAATGGCGAAATTCAATTCATGAGGGACCATGCACTCATCGGAAAGTTCCTCGGATTCTGGCCTACTGAAAAGGCCTTGCATGGCTGGATTGCTTCAAAGTGGAAGCCTAAGGGACAAGTCACTTTGCAGCTTGGCCCCAAAGGCTTCTTCACAACAATCTTTAATTGTCTGGAGGACAAATCACGAATATTTGAAGGAGGTCCGTACTTCTTTAATTCTTCTGGACTGTACTTAAGAGAATGGAAAGAAAGCTGGGCTCCTTTCTGGATACAAATGTATTCCCTCCCTGCAGAATATTGGAAGGAGGAAACTCTAAGGGACGTAGCCAACAGCCTGGGGACCTTCATCAAAGCTTCTGAGGAAACTAAAACTCGCAGATACACTTCTTACGCCCGGATCTGTGTCCAAATGCACCTTACCAAAGATCTAGCAGACTCGGTAAGTCTTTTCCACGACAACTTTGAGTGGATTCAAACTTTAGATTATGAGCACATTCCTTTTCGTTGCAGAAAGTGCCATGAGCATGGCCATCTCTTCAGGGATTTTCCCCTAAATCCTCAATCCAAACCTCCTGTCAATGATCTTAGCACAGACTCAGAAGGCTTCATCAAAATCCCTAATCGCCGCCGTCATGCAAAGAAATCTACCCCAGCTCCTGATAGCTCCAAAAAGCTGAACTCCCATAACAGATTTACAATTCTCACCCCTCGTGATCCTTATGAGAATCCTCCAGCTTCATCCTTGGATAACCCTGATCTTTCTTCTCCCTCCCAGATCCTCAAGCTTCCTCAGCCATTAGCTGACTCAGATCCTTCAAGCCTTCCCATCTCCCCTGCTCACAAGAAATCAGAACCAGAGAATGCAGCGCAATCTTCCTCAATGGATCTGGAAGTGGCTCTAATCCTCAGCACTCAGGACAATACTCTCATGAAAGATCAAAACATGCCCTCAAAAATGGATGAAGATACAGAGAACATCAGCTTAGAAGGTTTAGACATATTCAAGCTGGAGACAGCCTGCAAACAGAAAGAGTACAATACAATCCCTCCATGGGAAATCGAAAGGCTGGAAGGAGTTCTCAGCAAAGCGCAACACAAAAAATGCTTAGGAATACAAGAAGGAAGCCCATGGGATGGAAAGAAAATCCTAAAAGAAACAAAAAAAAGAGGGTAGAAAACGGACCTGCAGAGGACCATCATCCTAGGATAATTGCTCATGGAATCTAGGAGATTTCCTAAGCTGACAAAGTTCTACAAATCTCAACCCCACAATTCCTCATGAAGCTTCTTTCCTGGAATGTAAGAGGGTTGAACAGTGCCTCCAAACATAGAATGTTAAAAAATGTGATACAACAAGAAAAGCCCACCATAGTTTTTCTTCAAGAAACAAAAAGCAACAGTACCATCTTAGAAAAGATTCTGAGAAAGATTTGGGTAGGCTGCAGCTCAGTCACTGTGGATGCCTCGGGCGCATCGGGGGGACTAGCGATCATTTGGAACCCACAACTTCTCACTCTTCAAGACTTCCACGCATCTCATTTCTTTATCCAAGCTACCTTCCATCTCACAGGAACAGACATGCACAGTCATCTTTCAAATGTCTACTTTCCACAACAATTAAATCAGAAACTGGCGCTTCTGGACACTCTCACGATTTTGAATTCAAACAGACAATTTCCGCTTTGGATTGGAGGGGGCGATTTCAACTTCATCAGAGCCCTGGAAGAAAAAAGTGGCGACAGAGAAAAATTAGAAGGGGACAGTATAGGTTTTTGTAATTACATTCAAAATAACCATCTTATGGACATTCACACTTCAAATGGAGTCTACACTTGGTCCAAAAAATGCAGTGGATCTCAGCGCATCGCCTCAAGACTGGATCACTTTCTGATTTCGGACAATGCCATACACCTTGGAGGGGATTTTCACCCCTCTATTGTGCCTCAAGGAGGATCCGATCACTGGCCCATTATGCTACAATGGGCACGACCATGCACAAAAAGTAACAGACCCTTTCGATTTGAGGCATTTTGGTTCACCAACCCCAATTTCAAAACAGTGGTTAAGGAGGCTTGGAAAGCCTTCATACCCTCTGAAGGAACCAAAATGTTCCAATTTCAACAGAAATTGAAAAGTCTCAAACAGGTTCTCAAAAATTGGAATCATACCCAATTCGGCAATATATTTGAGCAGCGAAAAAAATTGGAGCAACAAATGTGCACTTTACAACAGAATATTATTATGGAGGGGCGAACAGAAGACAGAGCGCACTAGGAGCAGATCCTTTGGACTGAAATCTAGACACGCAGACAGCAAGAAGAAACTCTGTGGCGGCAGAAGTCTCGCATTCGTTGGCTAAAGGAGGGGGAGAAAAACATGAAGTTTTTCCACAGATCCACAATCCAAAGAAGGATACATAATAATATAGCATTCATCAACAATAGGCAAGGGGAAAAATTAGAAAAGCATGAAGAAATGGAAAAGGAATTCTAGGAACACTTTCAGGAAATCCTTAAGGAACCACCAGAAAGCAGAGATCAGGCTATTAAAAAAATTACACAGCTCATCCCTAAAATAATTACGGAGGACCACAACAAACAACTGCTTCAATCCATCTCAATGAAAGAAGTGGAAGAAGCCATGGCTCAAATCAAAGATGGTAAAGCACCCGGTCCTGATGGGTTCACAGCTAATTTTTTTCATGAATTTTGGGAGCTGGTTAGCACAGAGGTTTGGGAATAAGTGGAGGAATCACGAACAATGCATTGGATTCTCCCTTCGCTTAACTCCACCTTCTTAGTGCTAATTCCCAAAGGGGCTGAGTCAAACACGCCCGACAAATATAGGCCTATTGCACTATGTAACATCGTCTACAAACTTATTTCCAAAGTCTTGGCCAATAGGATCAAACCCCTTCTCCCTCTCCTCATCTCGCAGGAGCAGATAGGTTATGTAGAGGGGAGACAAATAATGGATGGCGTAATTCTCTCAAATGAAGTGATTCATTCACTAAAGCTTCTAAAAAAGCCAAGTATGATTATGAAGCTTGATCTTTCAAAAGCATTTGATAAACTCAGCTGGTCTTATATACAACAGATGTTACTGGCGTTTGGCTTTAATGCAACTTGGGCTAGATGGATCATGAACCTCATCTCTTCACCCAACTTCTCTATCCTGCTCAATGGTTCTCCCTCCAAGCCCTTCCGTCCCTCTCGTGGAATCCGTCAACGGGACCCCCTCTCCCCTTTTATTTTTGTTCTAATGGCTGAAGGCCTCAACCGTCTGCTCCACTCAGCTATCTCCTCTCAAACCCTGAAAGGCATTTCTCTACATGGTCTTCACCCTTTGTCTCACCAACAGTTTGTTGATGACACCATGCTCTTCGGACACCCTTCATCTCAAGAAGCCTCTGCCTTCAAAGATCTGCTTTCTCTCTTTTCTGAAGCCTCTGGCACCTCTATCAATGCCACTATATCCCACTTATTCTTCTTTCATACTCCAGCCTTTACTCAAAGAAACATAGCAAGAATTTTGGGATACTCCATTGCAACACTCCCTTCGAAATACCTAGGAACTCCTCTCCTGGACTCGGCCATTAAAAATTCCTCTTGGAGAACCCTCATAGACAAGCTGGAATCTAGGCTCTCCTCATGGACTTTTCGCTCGCTCAATATGGCCAGCAGACTTATCCTCATAAAAACCGTTCTCCAAGTTATGCCCCTATATCTCTTTTCTGTTTTAGCTGCCCTAAATGGGTTCTTAAAAGCATCCGTAATCTACATAGAAACTTTTTGTGGGGATCCTATGGTCTCAATAGGAAATGGGCACTGGTAAATTGGAATGAAGTCTGTCAACCAAAAGCAATCGGCTGGTTAGGATTGCGAGATCCCCTCCAAAGTAACAACACTATGGGAGCCCGAGTATGGTGGAACTGGCTCTCCAAACCACACACTCCTTGGGCTCGTATTTGGTAAGCAAAATATGTGCCCGGATGCCAATGGAAAGATATTATTAGAATCCGCCCTACAACTCCCGGATCCCTGATCTGGAATGCTCCCAATCTCCACAGTGCCTTCATACAAGAACACAGCTTCTGGGAAGTGCACTCGGGTACCTCAGCTAGATTTTGGGAGGATTCATGGCAACAACTCCCAAAACTAGCGTCTCTCTTTTACAAGCCAAGGTGGCAGGCTCATATGCATCATGCTGATATTATCAACGTTCATCAATTCTGGCAACAACAAACATCTGACAATTTTCATTGCTAGAAATCAGCAAGCACTTGGCAGGCCAACTGGCAAGGAGAATCCTACACAGAGATAGAGCAGGAGCTGAATCAAAGGAAAATCAAGCAATCTGATCAACAGGGCAAGCTTCGTTGGTGTCACACGCCTAAAGGTATGTTTACCATGAAGGAAGCACATCATCTACGCTACACTCCCACGCAGGCAAACAAAGACAAACTCTGGGATCAAGTATGGCAACCAGGTATATGGTCCAAGGTCTCCACTTTCTTATGGCTGCTAGGCAAACAACGAATTCTAACATGGGACAAGTTGCAAAAACGAAGCTTCATAGGACCTTCAAGATGTCCTAATTGCAACCTCAACACAGAAACAACTGTGCATCTAATGGATACATGTCCTCTTGCTACTCAATTATGGGAGAAAATTGATAACTGTAACAGAAGATCTGGCAGAAGACAAGGAGATATTGCATAAACCATCAGAAACTGGCCAAGGAATCCCTTTCAAAGCTCTCTGTTAAACTCGTTATGGAACCTCATCCCAGGTTTCTCTTACTGGATATTAGTGAAAGAGAGAAACAATAGAGTCTTCAACAACTCTAGCAAGCCCATCGATACTCTATGGCTTCTCCTCCAGCACAATCTCCGAGAGACTCTGGCATTAAGACAATGGCTACCTGCGGACCTGCCAGAACTCCCTCAAGAACGACTCATCTTAAATGCCTGGAACATGGACTTTTCCTCTCCGGTCCAAATCAACCCCTGTTCCCCATCCAGCTCTGCCTCTCCTCTAATCTAGTCTCCCCCTGCTCCCAATTCATTCAAATTAAACTTTGATGGCACGACAAAGGGAAACCTAGGACCTGCTGGTTACGGAGGAGTCTTCAGAGATGAAATGGGCGCAATCAGACACATTTATCACGACAATATCGGCATCGACACCAACAATGCAGTGGAGCTGGAAGGAATCTAAAAAGGAATCTGCATTGCAGAGCAAGAAAACATGTATCCTCTTGAGGTTGAAGGAGCCTCTTTCATAATAATAACAGCGATCATCAGAATCCAGGTAGGCTCCCCAACTTCTAAAACAACCACAAGTTGGAGACTACTCAGGAGACTGGAGCAAATGGAGGAAATGCTGCGGATACCCCAAAGCATCACATTCAGACACATAAGGCACACAGCCAACAAAGTGTCAGATAGAATGGCCAACCAAGGGTCAATTAGCAGATTAAAAACTTCTCAGGCCCTCTCAATGATACAATGATGAACAACTACAAAAGGAATGCATCGCTCTGGCGCAACAGGACTATTCAATCTAGGCAGAGAGGCGCTGATCGGAATGCTAGCAAGATAAGGTTGGAGATGTCAGGCAAAGGATCACTCACAGGTGCCATTGGTCACTACCAATGTCCAGCTCCTCTCACTAAGGCTCGAAACTGGCCACACAAGTCAATGAAGGCGATCCTCCTATGTTCAAACAGGCCCACTTCTCAGCTGGAGAATGCCCATAGCTGGCAGCGCATTTTTGGTCAAGAAGAAGACCTGATACACTCCCTTCCATCAAATGGTCAGTGTAAGCGTCAGGCACACTCATGGTTCAGCCGAGACACGCGGAAACTGGAGATTGGTTTCCAATCGATCCGAAAACATGCTAATCTACTGCAAATTTGTCATATGAGTATGTCAGAATGCCAGGGTATTGGCTAGAAATGTCAAGGCTGTGGCCCTGCTGTAAAATACTTTGTTTTTAATATAGAAATAGTCTAATTAAGAAAAAAAAAATATTTAAATTTAAATTTAATATAATTTAATCTTTATATAAAATATTTACTTTATAAAAAAATATTCAATTTTTAATGATCCAAAAAACTTTTTAAATAATATAACAATATTCATTATTTAATAGTTACATGTGTTTATATGCATATATATAAATGATTAAAATAAAATATTTTGTAGTTATATTTTTTTTAATGTTTATAAAGATTAATTTATGTCATGTAAGATCTGTTTTCATTGGGTTTGATTTTTTTTAAACCTTGATACAGATTTTAGATTGGCTTAGTAAGTGACGACATTGTTGGTTTGGGATTGGCCCTTTTCAACCTATAATTTGATTTTGGTCATTTGATTTGATTTTGGATCGACCCTTTTAAAGCTGTTAAATATCATGGGTCGTTCTTAACACAATTGTTAATGCTTGTTGTGCTCAATTCAATCACTGCCCGGTGCTGTGTTGCTGAAAATTGAAGCGCTTCAATTCTTTGAAACCTATGTTTGTTGTTGCGCTTCAATTCAGAGACAATTCTCTGATCCCCGTGACCGCTATTGCACTTCAATTCAATTCAATTCTCTGATACCCATGGAAATTGGTTTGCACAACCCAAAGACAGAGGTCTATACGGTGCTTATTAAATAGGTCCATGGAACTTGGCTTGCACTACCAAAACAAGCTGCATGACTTATGTTGGGAGCTAAGCGGTTATAGCATTTATGAACTATGCAGAGAATGCATAGATTTCAGGGGAATCTCAACTGAATACATTTCTTTTTTCACATGACGCGACGCAGAGAATTGCATGAACTACACTTGTACTACTGTGCTAAAATTATTTTATGTGGCATGGTGGACAAGACAGTATAAAAATAGTGGTGAGATTCATCCAATCTTTTCATTCTAAAATCTCTTTCTATAGATGTTGGATTTCAAATTATGCACTGTTTTGTTTTGTAGCTGTTCAGGTTTTTCTCTCACAAACGAATTGGGTTTTGATTTAATGATTCGGCAGAACAGTTGGATTCAATAGCCTTTCCTTTCAATATGTTTGACAAAGTACACACATTCAAGCAATGCACTTATTTTGACAAGATCAGATCCACAGGGGCTAAGTGTTATGAAGGGTTTTTTGGTTTGTTTTTCCAGGATTGAGTAGGAGGGTTTTAATTATTGCGCTCTGTTCTTCCGCTGAGAATGAATGAGAAGGTAATCGGATTTATGGTGGAGATGCAGATCCTTCTCTCTTTTCAAGTGAAATGATGAGCTGGCTGAGTGTTATGAAGGGATGACCTGGAAGGACGGTTTCTCCCGTATATGGAGAAGATGAGTAGTGTGGAGTGTTATATGGAGAAGATGGGAAGATGTGGAGTGTTAAATGGAGCAGATGAGCAGTGTGGAGTGGAGGGGGTGGATCTCGTGCCGGTATTCCCATCCCAAATTTATATATACATATATATATGCCCTACGCCCTACGTGTACTCTAGTGGGACCGACCCCGACCCTGTGCGTGGAACAAATTCCGTACAAAAGGCTCAAAGGAAAAGGCATGTCAGCGAGCGAGCGAGCAGCAGCTTCATCTGATTTTATGGGAATCACAAATCAAAATGTCTGACCTGACCACTGTGTGTTGTCTATATCCTTCCCAGCCGCAGTCCACTCGATCTAGTCATCTATGATGCAAATATGGGTATATTTTCTTATTTTTCATCATGTTATACATTAAAAATGGGATAACCCCACCCGAGTGAACTTTATCAGTTTGATTTGATTGTTGTAGGTTTATTTTCAGCTTCTCCACAGGAATGGATGTAGGGAGCAGCCAACTGATTGATGGGATTTAGGATGCTGCTCCTTCCCTGATTGATGGGCTTTAGGATACGCAAGTGTGAATTTTTTTTTTTGTTTTTGTTTTTCGTTTCAAAGTTTTTGTTAGATAAATCATAAATAAATATTAAATTTAGAAATAGAAATGAAAAAGAAAAAGGATAGTTTTGTGAGGTAAGAATAGATTATGTATTTTTTTTTATTGTCATTGACTTTTAAGAGATATTATTTTTGCAGAGAATGACTGGAATATATATGTATGGACAAAGCATTTACATGTCCCCCATGTTCATGATAGAAATTAGCATTTATTTATTCATTATGTATTTACTCTTGAAAATCTCATAATAAAAAATTTATTTTTTGTTTGAAGAGGCTAAAAAGCCCCTTCTCAATGCCCTTGAAAACGAACTATGGTTGTTCTTAAAGGCTTGTGCATCCTCTCTCCTTGTCCACTTCTTAGTTTTTAGTATGTAATTTTTAAATGCATTAAAACAACTCTTGTTTTTGTATTCATGTTATTTTATGATTGATGGCATTTTTGTACTATGTGATTGTGTATGGTAATGTTTGATGTTTGAGTTTTATTTAATGTTTGTGTTTACAATGAATATGTATGCCATCAATCACAAACATAGTTCAATATAAATAAAACATTTTTTATTTAAATATTTTACATATATAATTAAAAAATGTATAATATCTTTCTTAAGGGAAATTGGAAATTGTTTTATGTATATTATTTTATTTTTCCTTTTTAATCTAATTACAATATTATGTAT
>APFE031361193.1:10309-20594 GCA_000404065.3 Pinus taeda | reverse complement strand
TTCCAGATGCTTGCTCGTCCCCCACAACTATGCGATGGGATTGATTGGTGCCTCGACCTCCAATACCTAGGCATCCCTCAAACAATTATGCAATGATTGTTTGGTATGGATTCTCGACTGCAAACAATGCCCTGCAACAACGGTGCTTCCACAGCTAGATAATTTAGCTCCAATTCAATCTTTCCATTAGTTAATGCTCGATTTGGCCAGCGTGAATAAAAGGAATCAACGACCATAAGAAAAATACTCGTCTTTGATTTCAATCTCTTGCAAATACAACACTACTCCAATAATGCATGAGAGAGTGAAGAAACTACTACAAAAAATTGTTGAGGTAGGTTGCGGGAATTTTCAATCCATTTAATAGAACCATGAACATGAGATCCTATCCCCTTCCCTTTAGATGCCACATTACCTAAGTGGGGCCTAATTGGTCCATACGCATGTGGTTGGATGCTTAAACTTATCCCTGTTGGTGTACATGCACCTATTTAGCCTTAATTAGCTTCCATTCAACTCTAGTTATTGCATGTGATGTGTACTTGGCTTTAGTTAGTTAACTTAAGTGCTTACATGTTGTGTGCACTTGGCTTCAGTTAGTTAACTTAAGTGCTTACATGTGGTGTGCACTTAGCTTTAGTTAGTTAACTCTAGTGCTTGTATGTGGTGCATGTGCACATTAACATACTTGGCTTTAGTTAGTTAACTCTAATGCTTGCATGTGGTGCATGTGCACATTAACAAAACATAAAGAACACTTAGCTTCAGTTATCTTTAATTATCCATAATTATTGCATGTACAACTTAGCTTAACTTAGTTTCTTTATGTTTTGATTCTCAAACCAATATTGTGTAATCAAATTCATTCTCGATTCCATTTTTTTTCAATTTCTTGGAAGTTTGTGCAATTATACTTCAGCTAGGTCCGTATTTGTGCTCTAATAATTTTACAATCCCCTACACTTTCAAGGTACCCATGACCAACAATTTTTGACAATAGTGCGACCGAAACCGAAGAATCAAACTTCGACAACCTTTGGTACCTGGAAAACAATGAGAATGAAATGCCACTGATAGGGAAGCTTGGCCTTAATTCGCTCAACCTTGTAATTAATCCTCAAGTTGAACTGTTTTGGCCTTTTACGACTTCTTCAATAATGAAATATTTTCACGACCCTTTACAATAATATTCATTGTCTATTTTCACAACCCTTTACAATAATACTCCTCATCTACATAAAACATACAATAATCTGATCAAAATACATATTTGGCTACAACCCAAGTTTTTTTTGGTTCCCTTTGAATACATTTTTTTGGCAAAGTAATAACCCTTCAATAAATAATTTGGCAAAACTAATGTTTTCCCTTTCTTTTTTTCAATAAAACGATAACCCTTAAAAAAATGCAGAAAACTCCCCTTTCAATCAATTGATAAATAAAACCAACTAGGGTGATTCTGAATACCACCAAAGATAGAAATGATGACTAGGGTGAGAATAAATCATACTGAAGTTCCTTGCATGAAACACTCGAATAATCCTGCAGATAATGTGGAATTTTCCAATCAAACCCTTAGGTTGGTAGGATGCACAACCCTAATACAACTGTAAGATCTCAAACAAGAAAAATATGAAGAGATCTAGGAGACTATAATGTTTTGTTTTAAATACTTGTAAAGAAAATATAACAATTTCACCAGATACCGAAATGCGACAGAGAACATAAAATAATATGGAAACTATAACCATTTATTTCTATTAATAATTAGAGAAATGATACATGTTGATACAAATAATAATGAATCCCATGTCGCAATGGCATGAATGGTTGCTCATCAAATGACAAATCTAAAACACTAAAGCAAACTTGTGAACCCTAGATGGATCCATCAAATAACTTTCACTGGGAGGCTTTCATCCAGGATCAAGGTAAATACCATGAATAAATACCATGGGAAAACACCATACTAAATACCATGATAAAAAAACATTCTTGTAACTTGGCTTCCACCAACGCTAGAGGTCCATCTTAACCACATAAGGAAAAAATTAAATTACATGTTCTTCCAAGCTATAAAAGTCTTAGGAACAAAAGAGTTCAAAGGAGGAAATACAGAATAGAGAAAAGTGTTAAACCAATAAGAAGTTCATGGGCCATTTCTAGATGCACTCTAGTTAGTCATGGTTAGACCAATCACTTGTTTAGACCTCTTGGGAACATGCTTTTTTTTGTCCTTAGGGAGTGATTCATTTATCTACCATTGCTTGTATGAAAAAAAAATTTTGTTGAATATTTATTCAAGATATTGAGGGACACCATCTTACCCATAGGAGGGGACAATGTAGTCCAAGTTGTCACTGATAATGCATCCAATTGTGTTTGTAATAGTGACTTATTAATGAAACATGTACCTAAGTTGTTTTGGATAAACTGTGTAGCACATTCTATTTATCTATCCCTTCATGGCATTAGTAAAATAGGTTGGGTCCAAGTAAATATATCTCAAACAAAAAAAATGGTCAAATTCATTCTTCACCATTGATTGAGTTTAAGTATGTTTAGAAAATAGAAAACTATAAATCCACTAAGACTCAATTGCACTAGGTTTGTCACCCATTTCATTGCTTTACAAAGGGTGATAGAACAAAAATATGCATTAAGATCATTTGTATGTAATGATGAGTGGGTGAAATCTCATTTTTCAAGGTCAGAAGGTGGTAAACTAGTAGAGCAAACAATCTTCAAAGAAATATTTTGATCATGTGTAGAAAAATATATTTCTATTTGTGAGCTTATCGTACAAATTTTGAGGATGGTATATTCCAATGTTGCATGCATGGGTTTTGTATATGAGGGCATGGGGAGAGTAAGAGAACATATATCATTGATATATAATAATGACAGTTTAAGATATAAACCGATATGGGACATTGTCAATAAAAGGTGGTGTATGTTATATAGACCATTACATGTTGCAGGGATTTTCCTAGTGCCTAATTAATTTCATGTTCCTAAAGATAGAGATATCATGAAGGGATTTTATAATTATATGGAGATGATGTATCATGATCCTGAGATACAATATTATACAAATACAATCAATATCATATAAGCAAGGGACCAACCATGCTTTCACTACAACTAGGGAATATGAGATATGCACCATTTGAAGATCATCCTTGGTTTCTTGATAGATATGAGATGCCTCAACTGTAAATGTTTGCAATTAGGGTGTAGAGTCAAGTATGTAGGGAATCATAATTATTTATAGATTTTATGTACATTTGCAAATTGTTACATGCAAAATCTTGTACTAATATTAATATTATTTTCATGTAGAAAAAATAACTCACTAGTTCCTCATCATGTGAGAGGAGTTGGAGCATTCATTAGTTCATCCATAGCAAGAAAAGAAACCATTTAGGAGCTCGCAAATTAACAAATTTGGCTAGCACTCATTGCAATTTACACTTGTGGATGAAATCTTTTGAGGGGAAGACAACAACTTCAAAGATAGTATGAAAGGTTCCTCCTATTTTTAATGCATCTAGTCCAACCTCAGAAGCACCAATTTTAGATTTAGTTTCCACATCTTCACATCACATCAATGAGAATGATATCTTGCTTAGAGATATTTCAAAGGGGAGTCCTAGCAGTGATAATGCCTCTCTCATGACTCAATATAGTGATGTTGACGATGATAATAGATACGAGATAGCCTACACATCCTGAGATAGTTTTGGCCTTTCATTTATGATCATGATCATAACATTTTAACTTCTATCAACATTTTTGTATAAACACTTACTTTGTAAGCTATGCTTTAACCTTTTGACATTTTATGATGAATTGTCCTCGTTTGACTTGTTATGATTCTTCATTACTTTCATTGCATTGTTATGTAAGCTTTAAAAACATTTCCTTTATACATAACATTGTTTTAACTATAATATAAAATGATTATCAGGTAAAGATTCTAAATTCAAAATTCAATCCTAAACCAGATATCATTTATGTTGGCTTTCGAGAAAACTCTCTTGGAGATTGTGGATATGTGCAAGGGGGTCCTCCGAGAGTGGTCTCAATGTTTATTCATATTTGCATATAAATATATTGGTATATCACTTGAAGTCTACCTTTAATATCTAATATATTAAATTTTATATTGGGCCCTAACTTTGAGTTTTGTGAATCATATTAGATATTACTTTTACAAATTTTCTTAGTCTGGATGGAATAATAACAAATTTGATGCATTTTGTTTCTTATTATTTCTAGACCATTTTAAATAGGATGGGTCACTAACATCCTAGACATGGTAGATTTTCTAGATTAAAGTATAAAATAGAAGTCAAATTCGAATTTGGTTATTGGTGATTGACCCTAAGTATTTTTGCGTAATTTCGCTGTGTACTTTTCGCTGCCTGCCTGGTGTGCGGGGCAACTTAATTTGACTCACATGCAACAATTTATGTATTGCTGCCTGCCTGGTGTGCGGGGCAAAATAATTTGACCCACATGCGACAATTTATTTATCGCTGCCTGTCCAATCGCTGCCTGCCTGGTGTGCGGGACAAAATAATTTGATTCGCATGCAACAATTTATTTAGCGTATGCACAATTTGGAAGTTACTCAACTCATCACATTCCCCGCCTCAACTCATCACATAATACCAGCAGGTGACTCACTTGTCTACAAGCAAGCCAATCAAGCCAGCAAAATTTGTTGGCCAAATTCCATTCCAGTGCATATAGCTAATACTTGCTGTAATGGCTAGCGTTTCTGTTGCTTCTTCTAGTCTGTTGACAGGTAGCAGCAGCAACAGCGTGATCAGGAGGACGGCCAATCCTCATCCAAATGTCTGGGATTACGATTTTGTCCAATCTCTTCAATCCCCTTATACTGTGAGTAACACTATTCTTTTTTCTGATGAGATCAAGTATTTATATCACTTTTGGTAATGATCGCTAACTGTGTAAATTGAACAGGATTCTTGCTATGGAGAACGCGCGGAGACACTTATTAGTGAGATTAAGCTGATGCTTACAGGTGAAGGAGATGCTTTAGTGATCATCCCATCTGCTTATGACACAGCATGGGTAGCCAGGGTGCCCGCCATTGATGGTTCTTCTCGACCGCAATTTCCCCAGACAGTTGATTGGATTTTGAAAAACTAGTTACAAGATGGTTCTTGGGGAACTGAGTCGCACTTTCTCATGTCCGACCGCCTGCTTGCCACTCTTTCATGTGTTCTTGCGCTCCTTAAATGGAAAGTTGGGCATGTGCAAGTAGAGCATGGTAAGAACTGAAATTGGGATTTGAGAGTTGTCTTTTTAATTCTCCTTAAATGGAAAGTTGGGATGTGTGACTAGAGCAGGGCAAGAATTAAAATTGGGATTTGAGAGTTGTTTTTTTAATTTATTTATCATTCTCATCATGTAGGGTTAATATTAGTAATCGGGTTAATTTTTCCTGTTTAAAAATATATTTGCCAAAATTTTGATCCTTCAAATTTCATTTCTTTGCATCAAGAGAGCAATTTTGTGGATATATTTCCCTAGAGCCATTTTTGTGGATATAAAACTTGCAGTAACCTCGTGATCATGTAATTGTAATGACAATGTCCATTGATCTGTATATACAGGCATTGAATTCCTAAAAAGCAATCTGGAAGCAATAAAGGATGAAAGCGATCAGGATAGCTGTGTAACAGACTTTGAGATCATCTTTCCTTCCTTGATAAGAGAAGCCCAATCTCTGCACCTCGGACTTCCCTACAACTTGCCTTATGTGCGTATGCTCCAGATGAAACGGAAGGAGAAATTAGCCAAGTATGTGAATTCAACTTAACATATTGTCAATTCAATAACCGAATTAGACCATATTACTTACTGTTATGCAATTTCTAATAAATGAATGTTGCAGTCTCCGCAGGAACGAAATTCATGGCGGAACATTGTTGTCATCTTTGGAGGGCATACAAGATATGGTCAACTGGGAAACAATAGTTGATGTTCAAAGCCAAGATGGGTCTTTCTCAGGCTCACCTGCTTCTACTGCCTGCGTCTTCATGCACACTGGAGACATGAAATGCTTTGAATTCCTGAACAGCGTGCTCACTAAGTTTGGCAGATTTGGTATGTATGGAGGTTTCATGTTGTTTGCATCTTGGCCCGTTCCTTGCTTTACTTTATACATTTCAATAAATTTAATTAACTACGCATACCGCAGTTCCCTTCCTTTATCCTGTGGATCTGCTGGAAGGCCTCTTAGTGGTGGATAATATTGTACGCCTTGGAATCGATAGACACTTTGAAAAGGAAATCAAGGAAATTCTCGATTGTGTTTACAGGTATCATAAAAAAATTATTTTGACATGTCCTTCCCTTCCCTTCCCCATTTTCTCTGAAAAATCCTTCAACGTAACATTTATGACATGTCCTGCATACAGGCATTGGAACGAAAGTCTGAACCCAGTTGCAGATCTTGAGATCACTGCTTTGGGATTTCGACTTCTTCGGCTGCATCGGTACAGTGTAACTCCAGGTGGGGTGCCCTGGATACTATTAATAGTTTAAATTTATTTGTTTTCTTAAAGGTTACAAATTTAAATTTAGAGAGTATAGAATCGACTTTTATCTAAATTGTAAATTCCGAAAATACTCTATTCATTTTTACCTCAGTATTGTCCATCTAATTCCTTAAAACTACCAAATTTGCAATGAAGAGTTCAGGGCTCCTCATATTTTTGTAATCAAATTACCTACAAGCACAAATCTTTTATCTCACAAACAAGAATAAATTATCATCATGATCAGTTCTCTCTTCTGACCTTTAGACATCGTATTAACAGCGGTTTTCGAGAATTTCAAAGATGCCGATGGGCATTTCTTTTGCTCAACCAGTCAATTTAACAAAAATGTAGCAAGCATGTTGAGCCTGTATAGAGCTTCCCAGCTCGCATTCCCTGGAGAAACTATTTTTGATGAAGCTAGAGACTTTGCCACAAAATATTTAAGAGAAGCTCTTGAGAAAAGTGAGATTTTCACTGCATGGAACAACAAGCAAAAGCTAAGCCAGGAGGTAACCTACTGTCCAGACATATCGACTCGCTTATTTGTTTTTCTCCACGGAAGCGATTGAATGAGTTTCTAATATTTTGTTTACCATTGCCAATATTACCATTGCCAGATTCAATACGAGCTGGAGAATTCTTGGCATGCCAGTGTTTCCAGAGTAGAAGCAAAGAGATATTGTCAAGGGTATAGTTCAGATTATGCACGCTTAGCCAAAAGTGTTTATAAGTAAA
The DNA here is from genome assembly GCA_000404065.3 of Pinus taeda. Classification (NCBI taxonomy): domain Eukaryota; kingdom Viridiplantae; phylum Streptophyta; class Pinopsida; order Pinales; family Pinaceae; genus Pinus; species Pinus taeda. The sequence continues at coordinate 13,281 of APFE031361193.1, read as the reverse complement.
GTGAGACCCATATTCAATTTCATTTTCATAATTTCTCTTCATCGTTAGCCCAAAATTTAGCATAATTTGCGGGTTCTTTCCTTTCGTGCCTGGCTGATAATAATAATAAGACTGACCAGGTGCTGCATTTTTACCAATTTCAGGCTTCCCAGAGTAAACAACCAAAAGATTTTAGAATTGGCTAAACTGGACTTCAACATTATCCAGGCAATTCATCAAAAAGAGATGAAGAATGTCACCACGTAATAAACCAACCTAATTATTTATGCTATTATTCCAGAATGTAGTATATATCCACTCTATTCTAATTACTCAGAAATTAGAAAAGAAATTACTTAGTTTCAAATTTCTTATAATTCCTTCTTTGAATGATGAAACTTGTTTTAATTCCTTCTTTGATTGATTCTGCACCACAGCTGGTTTAAACATTCGGAATTCCCTTTATTACACTTCGGTCGAGAGAGGCCTGTGGAATGTTTCTTCATAGTGGCAGCTGGCACGTATGAGCCCCAGTATGCCAAATGCATATTCCTCTTTTCAAAAGTGGCGTGCTTGAATACTGTTCTGGATGATATGTATGATACATATGGAACCCTCGATGAATTGAAGCTATTCACTGAGGCTGTCAGAAGGTAGGATGTTATTGCAATTATCATTACCATCTGCATTGGCATTGTGTATCATCCTGTGTGCCTAATTCTAATTCTATTATGTTGGCTCTTCAGCTGGGACCTCTCCTTGACAGAAAGCCTTCCAGACTATATGAAACTTTGCTACAAAATCTTTTCCGAAATTGTTCACGAAGTGGTTCGGGAGGCAGAGAAGTTACAGGGGCGCGAATTGCTTAGCTTTTTCAGAAAGGGAGTAAGTAGTAATGATGAATTTATGAATTCTTTTTATCTGACTTACTGTGCAGACATCAATATTGTAATTATTTTCTAATCTTAATCTTGAATTCATCAGTGGGAGGAATATCTTCTGGGGTATTATGAAGAAGCTGAATGGTTAGCATCTGAGTACGTGCCAAGCTTGGAGGAATACATAAGGAACGGGATTATTTCCATCGGCCAACGTATACTTCTGGTGAGTGGAGTGTTATTGATGGAGGGGCAAATCCTTTCCCAAGAGGCATTGGAGCAATTAGATTACCCAGGAAGGCGTGGTCTCACAGAGCTCAACTGCATCATTACTCGCCTGGCCGACGACATACATACATATAAGGCTGAGAAGGCTCGTGGAGAATTGGCGTCCAGTATTGAATGTTATATGAAAGAACATCCTGGAAGTACAGAGGAAGTGGCTGTGAATTACTTGTATAGCCTTCTGGAGCCGGCGGTGAAGGAGCTGACGTGGGAGTTTCCGAAGCCCGACGACACATCGGAGGTGGACATCCCGTTTCAGTGCAAGAAGATGCTAATGGAAGAGACTCGAGTGACGATGGTGATATTCAAGGAAGGAGATGGTTTTGGCATTTCTAAAACAAAAATCAAGGACTACATCAAAGAGTATCTAATTGAACCACTGCCGCTGTAACTCTTATATATATATATATATATATTTATAAATAATTCTTGGGTTTTAGTGCTCTTCTTTATGTTGGCATGACTATCATTTAGAATATAAATATATTAAAAATTCATTTTCTAAGTTTTATTTTCAATCAATTTTTAAATTTAAAATTATTTTGTCTTAAAAAAATTATAACTGGTTTTGAGCAAAAATTTTTTGAAAACAAATAAATTTGTGGATTTGAAGCTTATATGTTGTGTTGTTTATTAGGCTTTAACACTCCTTTAATTTCCATTTAAGCTTTTTAATATTGTTCTTGGCCAGTCACATGGAAAAATTGTTGCTTTGTTTATAAGGCTTTAATACTTTCAAAATTGTCATTTCAACCTTTTAATATTTTGCTTAGACAATCACATGAAAAAATTGATGCAAGTGATTAATAAAATAAAAGAAGCATTCATCATCCCTTGAGTCATTGATACCAAGCAATTATTAACTCTACAATACAATTTATATAATATACAATCAATTTAGTGCATGTTGTATACATTAACAATACAATTTATATAATATACAATCAATTTAGTGCATGTTGTATACATTAATACATTCTGTAAGAGTAAGTTACTTTAATAAAGTTGTTTAGAAATCAAAATTTATTACAAAAGATAATGATCTCATTTTGTAAGGGTAGGGTATTTTAATAAAGTTAATTGGAAATCGAAATTTATTACAAAAGATACTGATCTCTTTGTTTAAATATACAAGTTAGACACAGTACATGAACCTTTTTAAATATACCTCTTTAGATGAAATTTTTAATTTAATAAATTTCAACTTTAATCGAGTTAGAGAAAATTTCTTGGATAAAAAATTAACACCCCACTATCATTTACATATAATAGAGATTTCATTGAAACCAATTTTTGATCCAATCTGTTTTGAACCAATTGAAATAGTTTACATTCTCACTTACATCTTGTTATTTTTAACAGGGTGGAAAGGTGAATTGTTGGATCAAAAAAGTCATGCAAGCATGCTTTTCTGATTGACTATTGAGAATCATTTTTTCCACCGAACCCTACCCAGAATGTAATTGAATATCCCTAATATACAACAGAATCTATATCCCTAATCTACAACAGAATCTACAGCAGCAATTCTCTGTTCTTTTAATTTTTGCAATTGCCTGATGCATTGCAAAAGAATATTGATGTCATTAGCGGAAATGAGAACTTAAGTAATGCCTCTAATTTTTTTTTAAGAATATCTAATTTAATAAATTGGTTTATTATTGAGTTTTTATAAAAAATTATTGCTGAAAATGGAAAATATTAAACATGAAAATACTATTAATAAAAATTTAATAAAGAAATCAAATTTATGATTTTTTTTTCTAACAAACCTGATATCAATGGTTTAAAGTAGAATGATCTTAAGTGGAGTCATAAATATATAATATT